>JAHHZJ010004296.1:0-10157 GCA_021437245.1 Aegilops speltoides | reverse complement strand
GTGGATCTTCTTGTCGCACTTCCTCATCTTGGTGAGTTCCACTTGTGGAGGCCCCATGTTGCCTTGAGGTTCATCTTGCCGTGAGGTGGGGGCCCCATTGTAGATGAGGTACTCCCTTCACTTCCATGGGCGGACCTTTCCAATAGATAAATCTAATGGCTTCCATGGGTCCTTGTCTCCTACATCAATAGGCATTTCTTACTTAAAATTAGATTCATCAAACTTCACATCTACCTTTCTTTAACCTTTGGTGAAATTATTGTGACACGGGGTGGGAGTTTATCCATAAAGGAAAAAAGCCTTCATGAGTTTTAGGACCAAATTTAACCACGATGCTTATCAAGGATATAGCATTTTGAACCAAAGACACGAAAGTATCCCACTTGGGGTTTTTAGGTGAGGAGCTCGATGAAGTCTTGCCGAGGGCTTGTGAAGATAAAGCCGTTGATAGCATGACAAGTGTCTCGGGCTTCACCCCAAAAGTGCTTTTGTCTTGTATTCATCAACATCGCTCGCCATCTCAATGGCGTGTTCTTCCTCCAACAACTCCATTTTGTTGAGGAGTTTACCGAGAACTCATGTAGAATCGCCTCATAGAAAAGAGTCCACATGGGCTTTTGAACTCCGTCCATTATCCTCCGAACTTTCTTGATCTTCACCTCAAATTGATTTTGGGCCTTTCTAGCAAAGGTTTTGAAGATTTTCAACCCGATTTGTCATCAAGAAAAATACCCACGAATCGAATAATCATCAACTATAACTAGACCAAAGGAGTTACCACCAAGGCTTTTGTAAGCATTGGGACCAAGAATCCATATGAAGAAGCTCGCGGCTCCTTTAGTCATGATGTTCTTCACGGATGACTTCCACCTACTTGTTTTCCCGCTTGGGGCACTCGAGTCTATCTTTGTCAAAGAAAACATCTTTAACACCAAGAATATGATCACCTTTGATTAGCTTATCTAGATTCGATACCAACATGTCCAAGCCTTCTATGCCAAAGCCAACCTTTAGCGGTTTAGCAATGAAGCAAGTTCTAGGTTGAGCTTTTTAGTGAAATCAAATATAGGTCACCTCCGGAAACCCGGTAAATACCATGTTATGATTGTCCGAAAAAACTTGGCAATCTACTTAGAATAGCACATTGAATCCAAATCGCTAATCTAGACACGGAAAGCAAATTGTATCCAAGTGATTCAACAAGCATGACATTTTGAATGGAGCTATCATGAGATATGACCACCTTACCAAGGCCCCTTACCCTTGGAGTTGTCTCCAAAAGTCACATACTTTGGCCATCGTCTTGCAAGCTCAAAACATGTCTTCATCTCCGTCATGTGATGGTGCATCCACTATCAAGAATCCCTTTTCCACGGATTGTAGTCTCTCATTTGCCATAAGATTGAGACTCTTCATGACCTTGTCTAGCTGGTGTCCAATCGGAATTGTCATCATGCTCATGCTCATCATCATATTCCCATAGATAATTCATCATCAATACCTAGGTAATTTGACAATGACTTGCATTAGTTTTGTCAAGTGATAATAATCCGGAATGCAATACAAGGCATTTCTAATTAGAACATTGATAAGTCCGGATCACCCTTCTTTTCATAAGGTCAAGCTCAAAGAAGCATTTATCAAAGTTAGGATCATTGGGGAAAATATCAAATTCAATAGTCTTGTATAGAATTTCATCAAGACCTCTCAAAAGAGTCCGGATAAAGTTCTTCCAAGAACTTCCACATACTCGCACTCAAAGTTTGTGACAAGCTCAAAGTTATCGGGCAAGCCTCTAATGATAAGATTTAGTTCTAAGGTTAACAAATCAAGCTTTCATCCAAGTAGGGTAAGGGGTCAAATGGAGGTACATATGGGGTTTCAAATATTTGCAAGTTGTACATCTTAAAGATAGCAAGCATTTCAATCCTCCACGAAGTTATAGGACACTCCATCAAGAATAGGCACTCTATGACTAACACTCCCAAACGGACCCCATCTTCCTCCAATGGTGTGCAAACCAAAGCAATGGAGACCAAGGCTCGATACCAATTGTAGGATCGGAAGGAAAGAGTCTAGAGGGGGGTGATTAACTAACAAGATAAAAATTATGCCTTTTGGCAAAGACAAGTTTTTGGCAGATTTTGCAAATCACACAAGTCAACGCTTACACACATGCAATACTAGAGTATGGGCAGCGGAAAGTAAATTGCACAAGTAGTAAAGAGGGGAAAGATCAAAGCAGTTGAGACACGGAGATTTTTCTCGTGGTTCCGATAGGTGGTGCTATCGCCAATCCACGTGATGGAGACTTCAACCCACGGAGGGTAACGGCCTGAGTCCACGGAGGGCTCCACCCACGAAGGGTCCACGAAGAAGCCCTTGTCTATGCCATCATGGCATACCCCAGGAGGACTAGCCTTACTGGGTAGATCTTCACGGTAGGCGATCTCCTTCCCTTACAAACTTCTTGGTTCAACTCCACATCTTGGGAGGCTCCCAAACACCAACCAATCTGGAGGCACCACCTCCAAAAGGTAATAGATGGTGTTGGTGATGATGAACCCTTGCTTTGTGCTTCAAATGATAATCTCCCAACACTCAACTCTCCTCACGAGGCTGGGTGGAAGAAAGGATTGAGTGGAAAGCAACTTGGGAAGGCTAGAAATCAATTTTCATATGGTGGGAGGGAGCAACTTGATCTCAACACAAGGGTAGGTAGTTTTCTTTAAATGTAAGGTAGGAGTGGTAGTTCTTCGATGGCTCTCCACAATGAAGAGGAGGTGGAGGGTATTTATAGCCTCCACAAAATCCAACCCAAACACATTTGACCAACTCGGCGACGTTGACAACTCGGTGAGACCAAAGTTCAAATTTGTGAATGTTGGGATTTTCTGGGACCAAAATACAATCTGGTGAGTCGATTCTTCCAAATACTAGGGTTTGCCAATCTCGGTGGGACCGACTTTATCATCTCGGTGACACCAATATGATGAAGTTCGGTTCATCACTAGTTTGTGAACCGAGTTTGGAATCGAAAACCAAATTACTAGGGTTTGGGTATATGGTGAGGTGGTTCATCTCGGGTTTGAGTTTGTGGAATCGGTGGGACCGAGATTACTTATGAGTGTTATTGAATGAGAGGTCGATAGTCTAGGAGATGTATCACTAAGCACTTGACAACCAGATCATTATCATAACCTCATCCCTTTAATAGTATTGGCTTTCCTATAGACTCAATGTGATCTTGGATCACTAAACCAAAAATAAGTCTTGAGCTTTTGCCAATGCTTTCCTTAGCATCCTAGGGGTCCACCTTTCCTCCTTTTGCCATGCCAAAGTGATTGACTTTCCAAACATACTTGATAAAAGCATTAGTCCAACCACAAAGTATGTTGTCAAATTACCAAAACCACCGGGAGCAAAGGCCCCGGATAGGGTGTTTCAATCGGGAAGAATCATAATGAACACAATGTCGAAATCGCAGGATAGATTTATGATCGAAGTTCATACCCTAAGGTGATGAACTGCTATTTAAAGGCGGAGATGAAATCCGGGGGCCGGAGACCGAACAAGGGGTGGCGAAATCCGATCCGGAGACCTAGAAGGCAGAGCAAGCTACGGGCAAAGAGGTTTGGAAAGTTTTCCAAAAAATTTCCTGTCAATATAGACCGACCTGCGGGACCGAGTGGAATTCTGGCACCAGATGCAACTTTGGCTAAACAACTGGTGTGACCAAAAGTTCAAATTTGCCCGAGATTGAAAACCTAGATCGACTTAGTGATCTTTGTATGACCAAAATGGAAGAATTCCCAACGAAAAGCACAAAGGTTTTGGAAGTTTGTCATGACGAATCGGGACTGAGTGCCCTCACAAGTGGTTCGAATCGACTTGATCAAATTTTGTGATGTAGCATGAATAGAGTTTGAGCAAAAAGCATTGATAGCTAGAGAAGGTTCTTAGGCATTCTTGTCCATCCACTTGGCAAAAGAAAAAAACCAATCAATCAAAACAACAAGTGGATGTCCTCGAATGAGTAAAATAAACCAAATGCTCACACAATAAAATGGCAAATGGAATATGTGGCAAAGCATGCACAACCAATTCTAGCATCTATCAAACAATTGGGGTACTAGGTCATCTATATGTGTTATATTGATTTAGGAGTCAAATGAGAACATTTGATCATAGGTCATACTCATCGTTAAGCTCTGGGGTTACCACTTTTACATAATGCATTGATGTGTTCACATCATTAGAGTTGCTTTGACTCAATTTTAGAGTTAAGCTCCCCTAGATGTGAGATCCCCTTAGAGGGATGAACTAACCTTGGGTTTTGTCGATGATGACTTCATGTAGGTGTTAAGATGTGGATGCTCAATGTTGATGTAGATCACTTGGGTAACCTTTGGAGTGAGTTGCACTTTCAATACCTACATGGGTTAGTCCCAAAGGAACAAAACAAGAATATACATAGACATAGAGTGATGCACACACAAGATGATGTCCATGAAAACATTAGGTTACCTTGCCCTTGCCTTACCAACATGAGGGTTTGGACCCTTGAATAGTGCAAGATATGAAATTTGATTGCACTTGTCCTTGCCATAATGATATGAGTGAATAATGTTGGGAGTCACCCTCAAGAACCTCTAGTTCTTCTTGGGATCCCATCATCTTGATGGGAACCTTGATTTAGGTACTTGATGAAGGAAATTGATTAGTCTTGGGAACCCACTTGACCAAGGCCTTGGTGCTTCTTCAAATGCATCAATCTCCTCTTGAAGCTTGTCCTTGCCTTTGTTCTTGTGGTCTTGTGGTGGAAGATCATCTTGTGCTTTGTTCCCTTGAAGGGTAGGATCATTTTCGTGAAACAAACTTGCCTTGGGGTATTGATCTTCCCCTAACTCCATTGGCATTGAACTTTCGTTCAAAACCAACACCTTGATTCTTTGCCTTCCTTGCTTGCAAATTTTCTCAATTGCTTACCCTAGCAAGGTTTGTATCACCTTTCTATAATTCCCTTCAATAAGCTATTTTCTTGCTCAAGTGTAACTTGGCTAAGAGAATCATTAGTGGAATCAAGAGAACTACAGAAAACAATATTATTTGGATTATTATTGTTACTACAAGGAAGAACTTTCTTGTTCTTGTTACTAGACTTGACTTGAGGCATGTAAGTAGATGAGTAAACGCTCAATGTAAGAAGAACTTTTCCAAGATCATCATTGATTGCCTTTAAGAACTCATGCCTTTCTCAAGATTGAGCTTTTCAAAGCATAACTTCATGAGCCCTTAAAAGTTTCGATGATCTTAAGATGTTTCATGAGCTAACTTAAGAGTGTTTGTTCTTTGAGAAGCTCAATTTTCCTTATCATTGTCATTCATTTTATCTTATTAATGATTAATTGCGTTTCATCATAGTATTCATCACTAGAGTTGTCAATGTAAATCATCATCACCCAAGTCACTTCATCACTATTAAAATCAAATACTTAGTGGTGTTACCTTAGGACCTTGGCCATGAAGAATCTTCCAATGTGTTCATTTGGTGAATCAAATATGTCGAAGTTGGTTGAACGGCTAGGCAAAGCAACACCTTCATCTTGAGTATATTCGATCGATGATAGCTTTGTTGGGAAGATAATTTAAAATTTCCCGCAACCAAGATCATGGTGATGCTAAACGGAGGGGAAGGTTGTTCCCGACCCGGGCGAAGCGATCACCGTAAGGAAGTAGTACCTCTCCCGGATCCGAGTCCCGGCCTTTGCCCAAGCTTGAACAGAATGTGAGTGAATAGGGTGGAGGGGCCACAAGACGCCGGGGGACACTTGTGTTTCTGGTTTGCCCTTTGCCGGGTAATAGGGGAGGGGGCCCGCCCAAGGAACGTCCAATCAAACGGTTTAGGGGCCCCCCCTAATAAAGGGGGGGGGGAGGGCGCCCCCAAAGGGGGGGAGGGTCCACCCCACCAAACCCCCTTCCTTTGAATAGGATTTGGGGGGGAAAGAAACCCGCCCTCCTTTCCTTTCACGGAACCCCACCCCGCCCCTCCCACCCATAGGCCCATTTATCAACTCCGCAAGAAATTTCGCTTTCACCCAACCATTCCAACTCCAAACATACTTCCAATAATCAACTTTAGTCCGACCATTTCGAGACATTGTAACATCCGGACCCCTTCTTCGTCATAAAATACATAAACCATAATCCCTAAACCTTCCGGACTTTACGGTTCGGAACAATAACAACCGGCCGCTCGGGTAATAACCAATGGGACCGGATCCCATATTGGTTTACTTTCCGAAGTCTTTATCGTAAACCCATAACAACAACCTTGTTTTTGCACGGATGTTATTTTCCCGAGATTCTCCAATCCAAACCTATTCAATCGCTACCCAATCCTTTAGCCGTACTCCTAAATAACCATTGTTGTGTGTTGCAAGGTTTTTATTAAGGGGGGAATATCTCCAAATCGGAGGAAAAATAATTCAATACGCCAACCCAACATCTGCTTTTTGAGACACTCGAGTACCCTTTATAATACCCTTGCGGTTGGACACCCTTTGTTCCTCCGTAAAGGATTCATAATCTTGTTAGGAACATGTATATGTTGGATAAAAGCAGAGAACATACTAAAAGGGTTAATAATAATGGGTCAGCAATCGATCATTCTACTAATGATTACCTTGTTAATAAATAACAATCTTTGTTCATGGTCGGGAAACATAACCATCTTTGATTAACAACTAGTCTATAAGGATATAGGCTCTTGTTTGCTTGTTCCCTGTATCATTTTTTAAACAATTCTGATAATGAAAAATTTTCATGAAATAAGGAAATAAATAATAACTTTATTATTCCTCTAGGGCTTTTTTCAGCCTACTTCACTAGAGTCTTTGTTAAAGAATGACCCCCATGGATCTTTCCGTCATTTTTGTCGTGGGACTTGTCAACTCGCAAATTCAGATCCTTGTATCTTGCAAATCTTAGTTCCCCCGGATAAGTCCCGATGGAATTGAACCCTCTGATTCTTGGTCCTCTTGTAAACTTTTTTGCAACAATTTCCAAAGTTGCAGTAAGATTCATTACCCATGATAGGTATGCCCTGAGGATAGAACTCCTTCATCCATTCTTCTTGCTGTTGGGCGCTTATTCCTTCACATGTAACCGACGACCTTTTTTGAACCATGAACCCCCTTTGTAAATAATTTGGTTTTGGAAAGAATCGTCGATCTTCAAACTTGCATAAGTAATCCATTTATGACTCTTTGTACCATTACGAAACATATCCTTGTCCTTTTTATTTTAATTTTGACCTCCTCCACTTTCTTTGGTACCTCCCAAATTATGCAACCAATCGTCACACAAATTCAACTGAAGCCTAGGTAAGATGGAACATTTTATTTTCTTACTTCCTTTGGTCGGGATTACTTTTCAACTTCACCCTTGAACCACGAATTTCTTTTTATCCATTTTGAATTCTTCAAAATTTTGTCAAGGTAGTGTTGTGAAAGTCCAATTGCCCCTTGACTTTCCAAACTTTAAAATTTTAAGAACCATCTTTTTGAAAATTTTTCTTTCCCTTTTATCGCAATAGTCAAATTTTTCTCTAATAATATCGTAAAGCCAAAGCTCCCATCCTTTCTTGTAAATACAAAGCTTTCCAAAAGTTGAAAACCCAAATCTTTGATCACACTATCAAAGCGTTTATTCCAACTCCGAGATGCTTGCAACCCCATAGATGGATCGGAGCTTGCACCTTTGTTAGCCCTTTGGATCGATAAAACCTTGTTGCATCATATACAACTCTTCTTCCGAAATCCATTCGAATGCGTTTTACATCCATTTGCCAAATTTCATAATCATAAAATCGGAATTGCTAACATGATTCGGACGGATTTAAGCATCGCCGGGTGAGAAGGTCTCATCGTAGTCAATCCCTTGAACTTGCGAAACCCTTTGCAAAGTGAGCTTTTAGGAAATTACCCCGGTTTCTTCTTGAAGATCCACTTGTTTTCTATTGCTTGCACCCGGGCAAGTCAACCAAAGTCCATACTTTGTTTTCATACATGGATCCCATCTCGATTTCATGGCCAAGCCATTTTTGGAATCTGGGCTCACCATCGCTTCTTCATAGTTAGGTTCATCATGATCTAGTAGCATGATTTCCGAAAGGATTTAAATTCACCGGGCGGATCTTACTCGTTGATCACGAGGTTAGAGTAACTTGATCCAAGTTTCATGATCAACATCATCAACTTCCCACTACTTGGTGTAGGGTCTAAACGTTTTGAAACTACTTTCAAGTAAGGGGAAGGTACTATTACCTCATCAAGTTCCCTTTCCTCCCCTCACCTTTCGAGAGAAACTCCTTTTCCTAGAAAGGATCCATTCTTACAAGAATGTCTTCCCGGATCAAGAAGGTGTACCCAACGCCCCTTTGGGTATCCTATGAAGACACATTCGAGGGTTCGAGCTTATCATTGAAGCTTTTTCACAAAGCAGGATCCCCAAACTTTTAGAAACGAAACTTTGGTTTCTTGCCAAACCATAGTTCATAAGGTGTCGCTCAAGGATTTCGACGGTGTTCTATTAGGTGAATGGCCGCCTCTAGGCATAACCCCAAAACGATAGCGAAATCGAGACATCATAGATCCACCATATCTAGTAAAGCCGCATTCGCTCGGACACACCATTCCTTTGTGGTGTTCCGGTGGCGGAGTTGCAAACTATTCCGCATTGTTTAAAATGTAACCAAACTCGAACTCAAATATTCACCTCCACGAGGATCAGAAACTTAATTTTCTTTTACGATGATTTTCAACTTACTCAAATTCTTTGAACTTTTCAAATTTTGATTATGTTTCATTAAGTAGATATACCCATATCCCTTAAGTCATCCTGAAGGTGAAAAATAACGATATCCCCACGAGCCTCAACATTCATCGGCCACATACATCCGTGTATGATTTCCAACAAATCTTTGTTCTCCATAGTACCGAGAACGGGTTCTAGTCATCTTGCCCATGAGGCACGGTTCAAGTGCCAAGTGATTCATAATCAAGTGACTCCAAAAGTCCATCAAATGGAGTTTCTTCATCGCTTTACACCGATATGACCAAACGGAAAGGCACAAATAAGTTGCACTATCATTATCAACTCGATCTTTTGGTTTCAACATTATGAATATGTATCACTACTATCGAGATTCATCAAAATAGACCACCCTCAAGGGTGCATGAATAAAAGATATTACTCATATAAATAGAACAACCATTATTCTCGTTTAAATGAATAACCGCCTGCATCAAACAAGATCCGATATAATGTTCATGCTCAACGCGCACCAAATAACAATTATTTAGGTCTAAAACTAATCCCAAGGTAGATGTAGAGGTAGGTGCACCGATCACATCGACTTTGGAACCATTTCCACGCCGATCCCACCTCGCCCTTGCCAGTTAATCAAGTCCCTATTTGAGTTGCAAATATTAAAGAAAAATCAAATACCCGGGTACTATGAGCTCTAGTAAGGTACACATCAATAACATGTATATCACATATACCTTTGTTCACCTTGCCATCCTTCTTATCCGCCAAATACTTGGGGCTTGCCCGGACTCCCTTGGGAGAAGCACTGCCGGTTTAGGGCCAGATTGGGTTTTTCTCCGACGAACTTGCTTGCTGTTCTTCTTGAAGTTCCCCTTTTCTTCCCTTTGCCTTTCTTCTTGAAACTAGTGGTCTTTTGACCATCAACATTGATGCTCCTTCTTGATTTCTACCTCCAGCCTTTAGCATTGGAAGAGCTCGTATAGTCTTTACTAACCCTTGCATATTATAGTTCATCACGGCCTTTGTAGCTTTGGTGGCGTGATTGAAGATTCTCAATGACACAATCATCCGGAAGATTAACTTCCAATTGGCAAGTGATTGTAGTACCCGACATTCAGTATGTGCTCACTAAGAACTATTCTCCTCCATCTTGCAGCTATAGAACTTATTGGAGACTTCATATCTCTCAATCCGGCATTCTTTGAATATAACTTCAACCCCGAAATCTCATATGCTCCATGCGTCAAAACGCCGTTGAAGTCCCGGTTCTAAGCCTAAAGCATGGCACCGAACTATAGAGTAGTCATCGCTTTGCTCGCCGCGTC
>JAHHZJ010004295.1:0-10339 GCA_021437245.1 Aegilops speltoides | reverse complement strand
TTCAATTTAGTTTGACCTTTTAAGTACTTTGCTTTATGATCGGGAGGATGAAAACCAGAGGTCTAAGATAATGTTCCCAAACATGGAGGACACGACTAAAGCATACAACCTTGTCATACACGGATAGTTAAGTTGAGCACCAGAGTTTTTCACTAAAAAAGCAATGACTCGTTTTTTGCATTAAAACTCCGCCAATTCCCACCACTTGAAGGAAATATGCCCTAGAGGCAATAATAAAGTTATTATTTATTTCCTCATATCATGATAAATGTTTATTATTCATGCTAGAATTGTATTAACTGGAAACATGATACATGTGTGAATACATAGACAAACATATAGTCACTAGTATGCCTCTACTTGACTAGCTCATTAATCAAAGATGGTTATGTTTCCTAACCATAGACATGTGTTGTCATTTGTTTAATGAGATCATTAGGAGAATGATGTGATTGACATGACCCATCCCGTTAGCTTAGCACTTGATCGTTTAGTATTCTGCTATTGCTTCCTTCATGACTTATACATGTTCGTCGTAACTATGAGGATTGTGTAACTCTGCCACTCGAAGAACACTTTGGTACTACCAAACGCCACAACGTAATCGGGTGATTATAAAGGAGTACTACAGTGTGTTTCAAGGTACATGTTGAGTTAGCATAATTCGAGATTAGGTTTTGTCACTCTCGATTGCCTGAGAGGTATCTCTCGGCCTTCTCGTAATACTCATCACCCAAGCCTTGCAAGCATGTAACTAATGAGTTAGTTATGAGATGACGATACGGAACGAGTAAAGAGACTTGCGGGTAATGAGATTGAACTAGGTATTGATACCCACGATCAAATCTCGGCAAGTAACATACCGATGACAAAGGAATAACGATATTGTTATGAGGTTTGACCGATAAAGATCTTCAGAGAATATGTAGGAACCAATATGGGCATCCAGTGTCTCGCTATTGGTTATAGACCGTAGACGTGTCTCGGTCATGTCTACATTGTTCTCGAACCGTGAGGGTCCGCACGCTTAAGGTTTCAGGATGCTTATATTATGAGTTTATGTATTTTGATGTACCGAAGTTTGTCTCGAGTCCCGATGTGATCACGACATGACGAGGAGTCTCGAAATGGTCGAGACATAAAGATTGATATATTGGACGGATATATTTGGACACCGAAAGGTTCCGGAGAAGTTTGGAGCTACCGAGAGGTTACCGAACTCCGGGAGGTATATGGGCCTTATTGGGCCCATAGGAAGGGAGAAGGAATAAGGGAGGGGGCGCGCCTCAGCCCAATCCGACTAGAGGGGGGGCCCCCTTTCTCTTTCTCCTTCCTTCCTTCCTATTACTACTACTAGTACTTATTCCTAATACTAGTACTCTTTCCTTCCCCTTCAAATAAGATAAAAGGGGGAAACCTACTGGAGTAGGTTTCCTCCTCCATGGCGTCTCTTGGGCGGGCTCCTCCTCCTCCCTCCTTTATATATGGGGTAGCACCCTAGGAGACACAAGTTGATCATTGATCGCCTTAGCCGCAGCGTGCCCCTCCACGATATTACACCTCGGTCATATTGTAGTAAAGCTAGGAAGCCCCTGCGACAGAGAACATCAAGATCGCCACCACGCCGTCAGGTCGACGGAACTCCCTCGAACCTCTATGGATTGGAGAACGAGGGTGCGCCATCGAGCTGACGTGTGTCAAGAACTCGGAGGTGCCGAGTAACGTGATCGGATCGTTGAACCGGAAGACGACGACTACTTCCACTACGCTGTGTCAACGCCCGCTTCGGCTCACAAGGGTACGTGAGACAACACTCTCCCTCGCTATGTCATCACCATGATCTTGCATGTGCGTGAGGGAAATTTTTGAAATTACTACGCTCCCAACAAAGGGCATCCGAGCCTAGGTTTTATGGTTTGATGTTATATGCACGAGTAGAACACAAGTGAGTTGTGGATTTATATAAGTCATACCGCCACCAGCATGTCATACTTTGGTTCAGCAGTATTGTTGGATGAAGCGGCCCTGACCGACATTACGCCAGACGCTTACGCGAGACTGGTTTTACCACGTGTTTTGCACATTGTGTGACTAGCGGTGTCAGCTTCTCCAACTTTAGTTGAACCGAAAAGGCTACGCCTCGGTCCTTGTGAAGGTTAAACGGAGTCTATTTGACAAACTATCGCTGTGGTTTTGATGCGAGGTGAGATTGGTTCTTGCTTAAGCCCGTAGCAGCCACGTAAAATTTGCAACAACAAAGTAGAGGACGCCTAACTTGTTTTTGCAGGCATGTTGTGATGTGATATGGCCAAGATGTGATGCTATATTTTATTGTATGAGATGATCATGTTTTGTAACCGGTTATCGGCAATCGGCAGGAGCCACATGGTTGTCGCTTATTGTATGAAATGCAACGCCTCGTAATTGCTTTTACTTTATCACTAAGCGGTAGCGATAGTCGAGAAGCAATAGATGGCGTAACGACAACGATGCTACGATGGAGATCAAGGTGTCGCTACCGGTGACGATGGTGATCACGACGGTTGCTTCAAGATGGAGATCACAAGCACAAGATGATGATGGCCATATCATATCACTTATATTGATTGCATGTGATGTTTATCCTTTATGCATCTTATCTTGCTTTGATCGACGGTAGCATTTTAAGATGATCTCTCACTAATTATCAAGAAGTGTTCTCCCGAGTATGCACCGCTATGGAAGTTCTTCGTATCGAGACACCACGTGATGATCGGGTGTGATAGGCTTACGCTCAAATACAACGGTGCAAAACAGTTGCACACGCGAATACTCAAGTTATACTTGACGAGCCTAGCATATACAGATATGGCCTCGAACACGGAGACCGAAGGTCGGCGTGAATCATATAGTAGATATGATCAACATAGAGATGTTCACCATTGAAACTACTCCATCTCACGTGATGATCGGACATGGTTTAGTTGATTTGGATCACGTGATCACTTAGATGACTAGAGAGATGTCTGCCTAAGTGGGAGTTCTTAAGTAATATGATTAATTGAACTTAAATTTATCATGAACTTAGTACCGATAGTATTTTGCTTGTCTATGTTTGTTTGTAGATAGATGGCTCGTGCTGTTGTTCCGTTGAATTTTAATGCTTCCTTGAGAAAGCAAAGTTGAAAGATGATGGTAGCAATTACACGGATCGGGTCCGAATCTCGAGGATTATCCTCATTGCTGCACAGAAGAGTTACGCCCGGAAGCACCGCGGTGCCAGTTCGGCCATTGCAACCGACGACGTTAAGAACGTCCCGCAGAGCAAAGCTAATGACTACTCTATAGTTCAGTGTGCCATGCTTTACGGCTTAACCAGGTCTTCAACGACGCTTTGAACGCCATGGAGCATATGAGATGTTCCAGAGTTGAAGTTAATATTTCAAGCAAATGCCCGATTGAGAGATATGAAGTCTCCAATAAGTTCTATACCTGCAAGATGGAGGAGAACAGCCTGCTGCTGAGCATATACTCAAAATGTCCGGGTATAATAATCACTTGATTCAACTGGAGTTAATCTTCCGGATGATAGCATCATTGATGAATTCTCCAATCACTGCCACCAAGCTACAAGAGCTTTTTGATGAACTATAATATGCAAGGGATGAACAAGACTATTCCCGAGCTCTTTTGCAATGCTGAAAGCCGCAGAGGTAGAAATCAAAAGGATCATCAAGTGTTGATGGTCAACAAGACCACCGGTTTCAAGAAAAGGGCCAAAGGGAAGAAGAAGGAACTTCAAAAGAAATAAAACAAGTTGTCTGCTCAAGAGAAGAAACCCAAGTCTCGACCTAAGCCTCGAAACGAGTGCTTCATCAAAGCAAGATCGACACCTGAAGCGGAACTGCCCAAGTATTTGGCGGATAAGAAGGATGGCAAAGTGAACAAAGGTATATGTGATATACATGTTATTGATGTACCTTACTAATGCTCGCAGAGCACCGGTATTTGATATTGGTTCTGCTGCTAACATTTGCAACTCAAACAGGACTACGGATTAGCAAAGATTAGCTAAGGACGAGGTGACGATGCGCGTGGGAAATGGTTCCAAAGTCGATGTGATCGCGGGTCGGCACGCTACCTCTACATCTACCGTCGGGATTATTTTTAGACCTGAATAATTGTTATTTGGTGCCGCTTGAGCATGAACATTATATCTCGGATCTTGTTTGATGCGAGATGGTTATTCATTTAAATCGAGAATAATGGTTGTTCTATTTATATGAGTAATATCTTTTATGGTCATGCACCCTTGAAGAGTGGTCTATTTTATTAAATCTCGATAGTAGTGATACACATATTCATAATGTTGAAGCCAAAAGATGCAGAGTTGATAATGATAGTGCAATATATTTGTGGCAATCGCCGCTAGGTCATATTGGTGTAAACGATGAAGAAACTCCATACCGATGGACTTTCGGAATCACTTGATTATGAATCACTTGGTACTTATGAACCATGCCTCATGGGCAAGATGACCAAAACACCGCTTCCTGGATCTATGGAGAGAGCAACAGATTTATTGGAAATCATACATACGTATGTATGTGGCCCGATGAATGTTGAGGCTCGTATGGATATATCGTTATTTTCTCACCTTCACAGATGATTTGAGCAGATATGGGTATATCTACTTGATGAAGCACAAGTCTCAAACATTTGAAAAGTTCAAAGAATTTCAGAGTGAAGTAGAAAATCATCGTAACAAGAAAATAAAGTTTCTATGATCCGATCGTGGAGGAGAATATTTGAGTTACGAGTTTGGTTTACATTTGAAACAATGTGGAATAGTTTCACAACTCACGCCACCGGAACACCACAACAAATGGTGTGTCCGAACGTCAGAATCGATTTTACTTGATATGGTATGATCTATGATGTCTCTTACCGATTTACCACTATCGCTTTTGGGGTTATGCTTTAGAGACGGCCGATTCACGTTAAATAAGGCACCATCAAAACCGCTGAGACGACGCTTTATGAACTATGGTTTGGCAAGAAACCAAAGTTGTCGCTTTCTCAAAGTTTGGGGCTGCGATGCTTATGTGAAGAAACTTCAACCAGATAAGCTCAAACCCAAATCGGAGAAATGTGTCTTCATAGGATACCCAAAGGAGACTATTGGGTACACCTTCTATCACAGATCCGAGGGCAAGATTTTCGCTGTTAATTCGGATCCTTTCTAGAGAAGGAGTTTTCTCCAAAGAAGTGAGGGGAGGAAAGTAGAACTTGATGAGATAACTATATCTACTCCCTTATTGAAAGTAGTTCATCACAAGAACCGGTTCCCTGGATTTACTACACAATTAGTGAGGAAGTTAATGATATTGATCATGAAACTTCAGATCAAGTTTCTATCGAACCTCGAGGGTCTACTCAGAGTAAGATCCGCACTGAGTGGTACGGAAATCCTATTCTAGAAGTCATGTTACTTGACCATGATGAACCTACGAACTATGAGGAAGCGATGATGAGCCCAGATTCCGCAAAATGGCTAGAGGCCATGAAATCTGAGATAGGATCCATGTATGAAAACAAAGTATGGATTTTGGTTGACTTGCCCGATGATCGGCAAGCCATTGAGAATAAATGGATCTTTAAGAAGAAGACTCGACGCTGATGGTAATGTTATCGCTTCACAAAGCTCGACTTGTTGCGAAAGGTTTTGACAAGTTCAAGGGGTTGACTACAATGAGACTTTCTCACCCATGAGCGATGCTTAAGTCTCCGTCTCGAATCATGTTGGCTATTGCTGCTTTCATGATTATGAAATTTGGCAAATGGATGTCAAGACTGCATTCTTGAATGGATTTCTAGAAGAAGAGTTGTATATGATACAGCCTCAAGGTTTTGTTGATCCAAAAGGTGTCGACAAAGTATGCAAACTCCAATTGCTCCATTTATGGACTGCAAGCATCTCGGAGTTGAATAAACGCTGACAAAGGTGATCAAAGATATGGTTTTATACAGACTTTTGGAGAAGCCTGTGATTTACAAGAAAGTGAGTGGGAGCTCAGAGCATTTCTAGTTTTATATGTTGATGACATATTATTAATTGGAAATGATATAGAATTTCTCGGATAGCATAAAGGATACTTGAATAAAAGTTTTTCGATGAAAGACCTCGGTGAAGCTGTTATATATTGGGCATCAAGATCTATAGAGATAGATCAAGACGCTTAATAGAACTTTCACAAAGCACATACCTTGACAAAATTTTGAAAAGTTCAAAATGGATCGTGCAAAGAAAGGATTCTTGCTCGTGCACAAGGTGAAGTTGAGTCGAACTCAATGCCCGACCACGCAGAAGATAGAGAGAAAATGAAAGATGTTCCCTATGCTTCAGCCATAGGCTCTATCATGTATGCAATGCTGTGTACCAGACCGACGATGCTTAGCAATAAGCTTGGTGGTAGGTACCAAAGTAATCCAGAGTGGATCATCGGACAATGGTCAAGAACATCCCGAAATACCCGAAAAGGACTAAGGATATGTTTCAGATATGGAGGTGACAAAGAGCTAGTCGTAAATGGTTACATCGATGTAAGTTTTGACACCGATCCAACGATTCTAAATCGCAAACCGGATACGTGTTTATATTAAACGGTGGAGCTGTAAGTTGGTGCAGTTCAAAACAAAGCGTCAGAAAGGGATCTACATGTGAAGCGGAGTACATAGTCGCTTCTAAGCGCGTAATGAAGGAGTCTCGATGAAGGAGTTCATTTCCGATCTAGGTGTCATACCTAGTGCATCGGGACCAATGAAGATCTTCTCGTGACAATACCGTGCAATTGCCCGCAAAGGAATCCAGATTTCAGAGGACCAAGCACATCAAGAGACGCTCAATTCCATTCGGGACCAAGTCCAAGTGGGAGACATAGAGATTTGCAAGATACATACGATCTGAATGTTGCGTACTCCATTGACTAAGCTCTCTCACGAAAGCAAAACATGATCAGCACCAAGACTCCATGGGTGTTAGAATCATTACTATGTAATCTAGATTATTGACTCTAGTGCAAGTGGGAGATCAAGGAAATATGCCCTAGAGGCAATAATAAAGTTATTATTTATTTCCTCATATCATGATAAATGTTTATTATTCATGCTAGAATTGTATTAACCTGAAACATGATACATGTGTGAATACATAGACAAACATATAGTCACTAGTATGCCTCTACTTGACTAGCTCATTAATCAAAGATGGTTATGTTTCCTAACCATAGACATGTGTTGTCATTTGAGCAATGAGATCACATCATTAGGAGAATGATGTGATTGACATGACCCATCCTTAGCTTAGCACTTGATCGCTTAGTATTCTCGCTATTGCTTCCTTCATGACTTATACATGTTCCTCAGAACTATGAGGATTGTGTAACTCCTGCCACCTAAGAACACTTTGGTACTACCAAACGCCACAACGTAATCGGGTGATTATAAAGGAGTACTACAGGTGTTTCCAAGGTACATGTTGAGTTAGCATAATTCGAGATTAGGTTTTGTCACTCGATTGCTCGGAGAGGTATCTCCGGCCCTCTCGGTAATACTAATCACCCAAGCCTTGCAAGCATGTAACTAATGAGTTAGTTATGAGATGACGATTACGGAACGAGTAAAGAGATTTGCCAAGAACTAGATTGAACTAGGTATTGATACCGACGATCAAATCTCGGCAAGTAACATACCGATGACAAAGGAATAACGATGTTGTTATGCGGTTCGACCGATAAAGATCTTCAGAATATGTAGGAACCAATATGGGCATCCGTGTCCCGCTATTGGTTATTGACCGCAGACGTGTCTCGGTCATGTCTACATTGTTCTCGAACCGTAGGGTCCGTGACGCTAAGGTTTCAATGATGCTTATATTATGAGTTTATGTATTTTGATGTACCAAGTTTGTTCGAGTCCCTGATGTGATCACTGACATGACGAGGAGTCTCGAAATGGTCGAGACATAAAGATTGATATATTGGACGGATATATTTGGAGACCGGAAAGGTTCCGAGAAGTTTGGAGCCACCGGAGGTTACCGAACCCCCGGGGAGGTATGGGCCTTATTGGCCCATAGGAAGAAGGAGAAGGAACAAGGGAGGGGCGTGCCCCCAGCCCAATCCGACTGGGGAGGGGCTGCCCCTTTCCTTTCTCTCCTCCCTCCTATTACTACTACTAGTACTTATTCCTAATACTAGTACTCTTTCCTTCCCTTCTCAAATAAGATAGGAAGGGGAAACCTACTTGGAGTAGGTTTCCCCTCATCTATGCGCGCCCCTTGGGCAGGCTCCTCCTCCCTCCCTCCTTTATATACGGGGTAGGGGGCACCCTAGAGACACAAGTTGATCATTGATCGCTCTTAGCCGTAAAGTGTGCCCCCTCCACGATATTACACCTCGTCATATTGTAATGTGCTTAGGCGAAGCCTCGCGACAGAGAACATCAAGATCGCCACCACGCCGTCGTTGCCGATGGAACTCCCCCAAACCCCTATCGATTGGAGAACGAGGAGGCCATCGAGCTGTACGGTGTCAAGAACTCTGAGGTGCCGGAGTAACGGTGTTCGGATCGGGTTGAACCGGAAGACGCATTGACTACTTCCACTACGCTGTGTCAACGCTCCGCTTCGGTCTACAAGGGTACGAGACAACACTTCCCTCGCTGCTATGTCATCACCATGATCTTATGCGTAGTGAGGAAATTTTTTGAAATTACTATGTTCCCAACACCACTTGCATCACAATGGACCTCAAAAGTTTTGTCAAAATTGGGCAAAGCAAGAATTGGAGCATGAGTAAGCAAAGACTTGAGCTCATCAAAGCGTTATCATGGATGAAGGTCCCCAAACAAAAGGAGTATTCTTCTTACTCAAAGCATGCAAAGGAGCTGCAATAGTGCTAAAGTTTTTCACAAAGCGGCGATAAAAGCCCTGCAAGACCAAGGAAACTTCGCACTTGTTGCAAATTGGTGGGTTAGCCAAGTTTTAATTGCTTTGATCTTAGTTTCATCAACATGGACACCCTTTGAAGAGACAACTAAAACCCAAGAAAACCACTTTGTCAACTCCAAAAGTGCATTTTCTCAAGTTGGCATAAAGATCTTTCCTTTCAAGTGTTTGCAAAACAAGCTTAACATGATCAAGATGCTCTTTCATGGTTTTGCTAAACACAAGAATATCATCGGAGTTAACCACAACAAAGATTCCAATGTATGGACGAAGTACATGATGCATTAGACGCACAAAAGTTCCGGGAGCTTCCGAAAAACCCATAGGCATAACCAACCACTCATACAAGACAAATTTTGTTTTGAAAGCGGTTTTCCATTCATCACCCTCATGAATGCGGATTTGATAATAGCCACTTTTAAGGTCAATTTTTGAGAAAAAGTTGGCTCCACTAAGTTCATCAAGCATATCATCTAAGCGAGGAATGGGATGCCTATAGCGCACGGTGATAGCATTTATAGGTCTACAATCGGAGCATAAGCGGAAACTTCCATCGGGTTTAGGCACAAGTATAACGGGCACGGCACAAGGGCTTAAGCTTTCATGTACATGACCGCTTGTTTAGTAGTTGTTGTACTTGCTGCTGAATCTCCTTGGTTTCTCTCGGGATTAACACAAGAGGGAGCTGTGTTGGAAGTGGCGCCCGGGATGAGGTCGATTCGATGCTCAATGCCCTCAAGAGGAGGTAGACCCGGAGGTAGCTCATCGGGAAAACATCTTGAAATTCCCAAGCAAAGAGATTGAAACACCAAAGGTAGCTCATGAGTGGTGTTAGTTTTTGGTTCTCCATCCTTGCACACAAGGACAAAGTGCATCACACTCGATGGGTTCTCACACACTTCTCTCATCTCATGTTTGGTGGTGAATAGTATGAGGTTTTTTCTCTAGGCTAAGAGGCGCCAAATTTGGCTTGTGGCTCTCACTCACTCTTTTGGTGGCTCACTTTCTCACTCTTCTCTCTTTGGTTGGTGGCTTGTTTGTCTGCCATCACTTGACTAGGAGACATGGGTCATAGGACATATTCTTTGCCTTTCATCTTGAAGCTATAGTGGTTTGTACGCCCATTGTGGTAGACACCACGGCCGAATTGCCATGGCCGCATCAAGGAGGAGGTGGCAAACGGTCATTGGGGACCACATCACACCCAAAATGTCCTCATATGCACTGGGATTGAAGGATACTTGGACCGTGATGCTCAACTCTCTAGATAGTGCCGGAGTCACTTAGCCAATCGAACCTTGTAGGGTTGCGGATGCTTCTTCTGACTAATTGGAGCTTGGAGCATAGTTCTTC
>JAHHZJ010004294.1:0-15203 GCA_021437245.1 Aegilops speltoides | reverse complement strand
ATGTTGATGCATAATTTTATCCATTCGAGGACATCCATTTGTTGCTTTGGTCTTTTGGATTTTTCCGACCAAATGGATGGACAAGAATGCCTAAGTTCCTCCCCTAGCTATCTATGCTTTCTTGTCTCAAAATTCTATTCATGCTTATATCACAAACTTTGAACAAGTCATTTTTGACACACCGAGTGAGGAGCACTGAGCCACCGATCCGTCAAAGGCTAAACTTCCAAAACCTTCTAAGTAATTCTCGGCGACCAACCCACTCAAACTCGGTCCAACCGAAAGCACTTGAATTGATCTAGGTCTTCACCTCGTGAAACTGAAGGTAAATTTCGGCGTGATCAAATGTGTAATCGCCTCAAGTAGATCTATCTCGTGCCACCGAAGTTTTACAACTCGTCCCACCGATAGCTAAGGGTATATATATTCGTGGGCAGACGCTGATTCCTACTTCAAAACGCCTCTCAAACCCTTTGCCGCCGCTGCGGTCTCCGGATCGCCTGCTGCCGCTCGCGCGCTCGCGCAGGTCTCCGTCGCCAACGGACATTCTCTCCAAGCCGCTGTCACCAGAGAGGAACTCCACCAAGTTAGGTGAGTTTCGATCCTCTCGTGCTTCAACCTCCGATTCTATGCACGATTGGTTTGCCTAGCATCTTGCCACGCTTGAGATCTTCCTATCCAAAGCAGATTAGTTCGTTAGAACAAAATTCGAGTAAAAGTTTTAGGTTAGGTTTCCACGAACATATCTCGGTGAGACCAATTCTACATTCTCAGATGACCGATTTGGCCTCGGCCATTGTATCGCACTTTTCGTCCAACTGAAGTTGTACATCGGTGCAATTTAAATGAGGATTTAGTGAAACCCTAGTGTTCTCAAGAAGACTAAAACCCATTTCGTCCAACCGAAAGTGGTGTGAATGGTTCTGCTTGAACACTTCAGATTCACCGAATTTTAGACTCGGTCCGACCGAAATGCATTCTGGAAAACCCAAAACTGAAATTTGAACTCATTTTTTTTTTGCAAAATCTTCAGCTTTGTGATAACTCTTCTATTCTGCCTACACCTTATCTATTCACAGTTGTCAGCCATGTCGATGCCATGACAGCCTGTAATAGTGTCCGAGTCACCAATTGCTGAGATTCCAGAGGCAGCACTAGTCCTCGCCAGCGCAGTGCCTCGTGGAGAGTCTTGAGAGGATTGTTGAAGACAAGATCCATGCTCGATGTCAAGTCGACAAGTGCAAGTCATCCAACAAGCTTGAGGCAGATATCGAGGAAGCAAAGAGGGAGAAGGAAGAGCTCATGAAGGAGATGCAGATGACCTAGTCCAGATGATTATGAACAGCCTGCCTCGTCTCCCATCAAGACTCGATCACCTGCTATCCCAAAGGATGACACCAGACTACAGCCTCAAAGACCTCCCACAGCTCCATCGGCCCAGCTCCAGCTCCAAAGGACTACACCTCCAGCTCCACGACATCACCGAAGTTTTGCAGATGCAGCCATCTCAACTCCATCAACCTGCACAGAGCCGCCAAGAGTCCCCAAAGGACGCTTAGCTCTATACCTTTCAACTTTTTGGTAACTTGTTGCCAAAGGGGAGAAATTGTGTAGATCATAGGACTTCGAGAGAGAGTGCTTGCTTTTGCTCTTTTCGCTTATTTGCGTTTCTTTGAGATACCTTTGAGATTTTTGAGACATTCCGTGTTTGATACTACGCTTGTTTCACTTTGATGAGTACTTGATCGCATTTATGCCTTAATGTGTGCTTAATGCTTATCATATGCTATTCAATTCTTGTATGATCATTTACTCATGTCTTGGTGATTGGGTGCATGCTATTCATTCTTATCATTTTGTGCGCCTCCACCAAGATGTATGTGACATGGAAGAGTGACCCATGATCCTAATCGATTGGCATTTGCATTCAAACGCAAATCTTAAATAATGCACAAATTTAGGGGAGCTCTTGCTTATCACATACTTCTCAAAGCTTATTTATATTATTCATTGATTATATCCTATGTCGGTTTGATCTATATATGTTGTCATCAATACCAAAAAGGGGAGATTGAAAGTGCAACTAATCCTGGTTTTGGTAATTAATAACAACATATATATCATTGAACTAATAGTTTTGAGAATCATTTTGAAAGTTCGTTGATATGGGTATGGCAATGACTCAAGAAGTGGACCTCAAAATGCTGGGCATTGGCAAAAGCTCAAGACTCCATTTTTGGTTTAGTGATCCAAGATCACATTGAGTCTATAGGAAAGCCAATACTATTAAAAGGGGATGAGGTTATGATAATGATCCTGCTCAAAGTGCTTAGTGACATCTCCCAAACTATCGCACCTTTCACTTCAAATATACACTCATAAGTAATCTCGGTCCCACCGATTCCATAAACTCACCACACCGAGATGAACCACCTCACCATATAGCCAAACCCTAGAAATTTCGGATTTTCCGATTCGAACTCGGTCTCACCGAAACTAGTGTTGCCAAGCTCAGAATCTTCTGTTCATCAAACGTGTCACCGAGATGATAAAGTCGGTCCCACGAGATTGGCAAACCCTAGTCTTTGGAAGAATCGGACTCACCGAGATTGTATTTTCGGTCCAATCAAAATCCCAACATTCACATGTTTTGAACTTTGGTCTCACCGAGTTGTCAACTTCGGTCCACCGAGATTGGTCAAGTTGTGGCTGGATTTGTGTGGAGGCTATAAATACCCCTCCACCCCTCTTCATTCGTGGAGAGAGCCATCGTAAAGAACTACCACTCCTACCTTACATTTCTCGAGAAGAAACTACCTACCCTTGTGTTGAGATCAAGTTGCTCCACTCCCACCATATGAAGCTTGATCTCTAGCCTTCCAAGTTGCTTCCACTCAATCCTTTCTTCCACCACAGCCAAATCGCTGAGGAGAGTTGAGTGTTGGGGAGATTATCAAGCACAAGAGCAAGGAGTTCATCATCACCAACACCATCTATTACCTTTTGGAGGGTGGTGCTCCTAGATTGGTTAGGTGTCGCTTGGGAGCCTCCGCAAGATGTGGAGTTGAACCAAGAAGTTTGTAAGGGCAAGGAGATCGCTACTTCGTGAAGATCTACCCCGAGTAAGGCTAGTCCTCCGGGGCGATGCCATGATGGCATAGACAAGTTGCTTCTTCGTGGACCCTTCGTGGGTGGAGCTCCGTGGACTCTCCAGCCGCTACTCCTCCGTGGGTTGAAGTCTCCATCAACGTGATTGACGATAGCATCACCTATCGAACCATTTAGAAAAATCTCCGTGGTTCCAAATTATGTTTGTTTTCCAACCTCTTTACTACATGTGCAATTTACTTTCCGCTGCCTATACTCTAGAATTGCATGTAGGTGATACTTGACTTGATCATCATTGTGAATTTGCCAAACTTGTCTTAATCAAAGGCTAAATTTTTATATTGTCAAGTAGTCTAATCACCCCCTCTAGACATACTTTCATCCTACACTATGGTAATCCAGGCGGTATTAGTTGTGAAACAATTTCACAATGTCTTAATTGTATACCAAACTCATAACTCAGATACTCATCTCTATGATCATATCATAGACATTTATCCTTCGTCACAACGATCTTCAACTTCACTCTGAAATTACTTGAACCTTTCAATAATTCAAACTTGTTTTTCATCAAGTAAATATACTCAAAGATCACTCAAATCATCTCGTGAAGTAAGAACATACCATCCACAAGTGCCTTCAAAGACTCATTGACCGCACACATCAAAATGGATTGCTTCCAACAAGTTGCTTTCTTTGTTCATCTTAATAAAAATGAGGCTTTTCACTATCTTCATTTATGTGGTATGATTTGCATGTCTCAAGTGATTCAAAATCAAGTGAGTCCAAATGATCCATTTGCATGGATTTTCTTCATGTGTATACCAATAGACATGGTTCGCATGTCTCAAACTTTTCAAAAACGAGTGGTCCAAAATATCCATCAACATGGAGCTTCTTCATGCTTTTATACCAATATGATTCAAATGGCAAGGCTACAAGTAGGTGGTACTATCATTACTATCTTATATCTTTTGCATGAACATGTGTATCACTACGATCGAGATTCATAAACCATTCATTTTAGGTGCAAGACCATTGAAGGTATTATTCAAATAAACAGTAACCATTATTCTCCCAATGAACAACGATACATAAACATAATCCAATCATGTCTATGCTCAACGCAAACACCAAATAACAATTATTTAGGTTTAACACCAATCCCATGGTAGAGGGAGCGCATGATGTTTGATAACATCAACCTTGGAAATACTTCCAACACATATCGCCACCTCGCCAAATTAGTCTCTGCTATTCCATAGCCTTTTATTTTGAGTTACTAACACTTAGCAACCAACCGGTATCTATTACCCTAGTGCTACTAGGAGTACTAAAAGTACACATTAATATAATGTAGATCCATATACTTCATCGACCTTGCTTTCACCTTCTCATCTACCAAGTATCTAGGTAGTTCTCGTCAAAGACCGCTCCCTCATTACAAGCACTTAGTCTCGGTTTGGGTTCAAACTTTGGGTTTCTTCACTAGAGCAGCAACCCATTTGTTGTTTCATGAAGTATCCTTCTCTCCCTGTCTTCTTGAAACTAGTGGTTTCACTAACCATCAATTGATGCTCCATCTGATTTTACTATGTGTCAAACATCGCTAATAGCTCAAGGATCATCATATCTATCACCGATATTATAGTTCATCACGAAGCTCTAGTAGCTTGGTGGCAATGATTTTGGAGAACCATCACTATCTCTAAGGAAGATTAACTCCCACTGATTCAAGTGATTGTAGTACTCTTGATAATTCGAGCACATGCTCAACGATTGAGCTTTTCTCCCTTAGTTTGCGTTTAAGAAACTCACGAGGTATCATACCTCTGACATGGGTAACGAGTCAAATCCCAATTTCAGCCCTTTGAACATCTCATATGTTCCGCGACGCTTCAAAATCGCCTTCTGCACCTCAATTCTAAACCGCTTAACATTACTAAACTATAACTTAGTCATCAAACATGGATGTCGATGTTTGCAACATCCACAACGATGTTCGAGGTTCAGCAATAACCGAGCGGTGCATTAGGACATAAGCCTTCAAGGTATCAATGAGGACATCTTATTTACTTTAACCTAGTCCGCATAATTGCTACTATCAACTTTCAACTAAATTTTCTAGGAACGATCTAAAATAGTAGAACTAAAGCGTTAGTTACTTACATAATTTGTAAAGACCTTTGACTATGTTCATGATAATTAGGTTCATCTAATTTAATGAACTCCCACCGATGGACATCCCTCTAGTCATCTAAGTGATACATGATCCAAGGCTAACTAGGCCATGTCCGATCATCACGCGGAGACGGACTAGTCATCATCGTGAACATCTTCATGTCGATCAGATTAATGCACGACCTTTTCGGTCTCTTGTGTTCCGAGGCCATGTTCCATAATGCTAGGCTCGCTAAGTCAACCTAAGTGTTTTGCATGTGTAATTCACATAATTCGCCAGATGCAAACGTTAGAATCTATCACACCCGATCATCATGTGGTGTCAAACAACGAACTTTCGTAACGGTGCATAGTTAGGGGAACACTTTCGAAATTTAGTGAGGGATCTTACTTATGCTACCGTCACGTTTTAAGCAAATAAGATGTAACATGACAAACATCACATGCAAATCATAAAGTGACATGATATGGCAATATCATCTTGCGCCTTTTGATCTCCATCTTTGAGGCTAAAGATGATCACCTTTCACCTAAGATGACACCATGATTCCATCATCGTGTCTTCATGAAGTTGTCTCGCCAACTATTACTTTACTACTATGGCTAACGGTTAGCAATAGTAAAGTAATTACATGGCGCTTTCAATGACACGCAGGTCACAATAATTAAGACAACTCCTATGGCTCCTTCGTTGTCATACTCATCGACATGCAAGTCGATTCCTATTACAAGAACATGATCAATCTCATACATCATATATATCATTCATCACATCCTTTCGCCATATCACATCACATCGGCATATGCCGCAAGAACAGTTAGACATCCCAATTGTTGTTGCAAGTTTTCACGTGGCTGCTATAGGTTTCAGCAAGAACATTTTTACCTACAAAACCACAACGTGATATGCCAATTGCTATTTACCCTTCATAAGGACCCTTTTCATCAATCCGATCCCACTAAAGTGGGAGAGATGTGACACCATTACCTTATGCAACTAGTGCATATCAATGGTGGAACCCATTCTAATGAAGTGTACGGTAAGGTCGGTCCAGTCCGCTTCATCCCACGATGCCGCCAATCAAGATAAGACTAGTAACTACGTTAATTGACAAAATCGACGCCCACAACAACTTGGTTCTACTCGTATATAAACCACGATGACCTAGCTCATGATGCCACCGCTAGAACGAGCAGAAATTCAAAATTTTCTATGCACCAAGATCAATCTATGGAGATTCTAGCAACAAGAGAGAGAAGAGTGTATCTTCATACCCTTGAAGATCGCGATGTGGAAGCTGCTTTCAAGAAGGCGGATGATGGAGTCAGACTTTATGCATTCAAATCGTGACAAGATCCGATCTGCCAACGGACGGCGCCGCTGCTCAACACACGTGATAGCTCCGGGACGCCTCCTCCTTCTTGATCCAAAGAAGGGAAGAGGAGAAGTTGAGGAGAACTCGACAAGACGACGGGCAGGTGGGTGGTGGAGCCTGTGGTTCCCCAACAGGCTCACTAAGCACTATGGAGGAGGAAGAGGAGGTGTTAGAGGAGGAGAGGGTTGCGCCTGTGGGAGAGAGTTACGCCCTCCCACCCTCCACTATATATAGGGCAAGGGAGGGGAGGCTCTAGGGTTTCCCTAGGGTGCAGCTACAGATTGGATCTCCCTTTAGGAAAATCCTAGGGAGACTTGCCTCTCAAGACAAGCAGTGGAGGATTGCCTCCCAAGCTAGGTGGAGGCTCCCACCTCCCCCAACTAACGTGGGAGGTGGGGCACCACCCCTTAGTGGGCTGGTTTGCCCTTCCTTGGCCAATGAGGCCTCCAACACTTGTCGGGCTCCAAACACCTTCGGTCATGTCATAGCCCTGCACCCTCGAACACTTCCGACTTCAATACCCTCGCTCAATATATCGATCTTCACCGCCGCATCATCTTAACTCCTCGTGACGCCCGGATCACATTCGACTCCGAACCACCTTTGCAACCACATACCATTTCCCATAACAACTCTAGCCACTCTAACCTTAAGGTGTAGACCACGGTTCGGGAACTATGCGCATGGCCTAGAAGCTCCGCCATAACCAATAGCGGATCTCGATACCCATGTTGGTTCTACATGTTCCACGATGATCTCATCGGATGAACCACGGCGTCGAGGATTCAATCAATCCCATATACAATTCCCTTGTCCATTGTATGTTACTCGCCTGAGAGATTCGACGTATGTATCCCTATACTGTTCAATCTTGTTATCGCAAGTCTCTTTACTCGCTCAGAATGTGCATGATCCTCGTGACTAACTACTTAGTCACATTGAGCTTCATTATGATGATGCATTACCGAAAGGGCCTAGATACCTTCATTACACGGTGACAAATCCCGCCTCGATTCAGGTTAACCTCCAATGCATAATTTTCGGAGATACCAGAAAAGCACATTGTAGGATCGAAAGTATGTCTAGAGGGGGTGATTAGACTACTTGACAAAAAGTTTAGCCTTTTGATTAAGACAAGTTTTTGGCAAGTTCACAATGATGATCAAGTCAAGTATCACCCTACACATGCAATTCTAGAGTATTGGCAGCGAAAGTAAATTGCACATGTAGTAAAGAGAGGTGGAGAAGAGCAAACGCAATTTGAGACACGGAGATTTTTTCTCGTGGTTCCGATAGGTGGTGCTATCGCCAATCCACGTTGATGGAGACTTCAACCCACGGAGGGTAACGGCTGCGAGAGTCCACGGAGGGCTCCACCCACGGGGTCCACGAAGAAGCAACCTTGTCTATGCCATCATGGCATACGCCCACGAGGACTAGCCTTACTCGGGTAGATCTTCACGAAGTAGGCGATCTCTTGCCCTTACAAACTTCTTGGTTCAACTCACATCATCTTGACGGAGGCTCCCAAGCGACACCTAACCAATCTAGGAGGCACCACCTCCAAAAGGTAATAGATGGTGTTGGTGATGATGAACTCCTTGCTCTTGTGCTTCAAATGATAATCTCCCCAACACTCAACTCCTCACCGATTTGGCTGTGGTGGAAGAAAGGATTGAGTGGAAAGCAACTTGGGAAGGCTAGAGATCAAGCTTCATATGGTGAGTGGAGCAACTTGATCTCAACACAAGGGTAGGTAGTTTTCTTCTCGTAAATGTAAGGTAGGAGTAGTTCTTCTGATGGCTCTCCATAATGAAGAGGGGGTGGAGGGTATTTATAGCTTCCACACAAAATCCAACTGCTACACATTTGACCAATCTCGGTCAATCGGTTGACAACTCCGAGACCGAAGTTCAAATCATGTGAACGTTGGGATTTTCGGGACCGAAAATAATCTCGTGAGTCCGATTCTTCCAAAGACTAGGGTTGCCAATCTCGTGGGACTTTTATCATCTCGTGACACCGATTTGATGACGTATGTTATGTAAGCTTGGCAACACTAGTTTCGTGAGACCAGTTCGGAATCGGAAATCCAAATTCTAGGGTTTGGCTATAATGAGGTGGTTCATCTCTGGTGACTGAGTTTATGGAATCGTGGGACCGATTACTTATGAGTGTATATTGAATGAAAGATTGCTGATAGTTTGGGAGATGTATCAAGCACTTTGAGCAAACAGATCATTATCATAACCTCATCCCTTTAATAGTATTGGCTTTCCTATAGACTCAATGTGATCTTGGATCACTAAACCAAAAATGGAGTCTTGAGCTTTTGCCAATGCTTGCCTTAGCATTTTGAGGGTCCATCTTCACCATTGCCATACCCATATCAATGAACTTTCAAATGATTCTCAAGAAACTATTAGTTCAATGATATATATGTTGTTATTAATTACCAAAACCACCCGGGATTAGTTGCACTTTCAATCTCCCCTTTTGGTAATTGATGACAACATATAGATCAAAGCTTCACAAAGGATATAATCAATGAATAAATATCGCTTGAGAAGTATGTGATAAGCAAGAGCTCCCTAAATTTGTGCATTATTTAAGATTTATGCTTGAATGCAAATGCACAATCGATTAGGATCATGGGTCACTCTTCCATGTCACATACATCTTGGTGGAGCTACAAATGATAAGAATGAATAGCATGCACCCAATCACCAAGACATGAGTAAATGATCATACAAGATATGAATAGCATATGATAAGCATTACACATTAAGGCATAGTATGATCAAGCACTCATCAAAGTAGAGCAAACGAGTATCAAACACACGGAATGTCTCTCAAAATCTCAAAAGTATCTCAAAAGACAAAATGAAATGAAAGAGCAAAAGCGAGCACTCTCTCTCGAAGTCCTATGATCTATACACTTTCCCCTTGGCAACAAGTTACCAAAAGTTCGAAGGTATAGAGCTAAACGCCACTAGGGACTCCAGTTCGCCCGGGTTGATGGAGTTGAGATGGCTGCATCCGCAGGCTTCAGCCGATGTCTGTGGAGCGGAGGAGTGGTCACCGAGTCGGAGCCGAACCATGGAGCTGTGGAGGTGCCGAGCTAGTCCCCGTGTCCGCAATCGAATAGCACTGATCGGGTCTTGGGAACCGGAGCAGTCGCTCATAATCATCTCCGACTAGGTCATCCCGCATCTCCTTCATGAGCTCTTCCTTCTCTCCTCTTTGCTTCCTCGATATTCTCAAGCTTGTTGACGGTGACTTGCACTTCAACAATTTTGACATCCAGAGCATGGATCTTGTCTTCAACAATCCTCTCAAGACTCTCCCGAGACCGCATAATGTCGCCATGCGTAGTTCAATTCTCTCGTAGCTTCAAGGAGCTGCTTCCACTCTGGGTTTAGTCATTGGCCGCTCTTCTCGCCTTTAGCTTGTTTGGCGCTTCACTTTTGCTTGACCTTCAACAGACGTGGGTCATCCTCATCCATCACAACTTCATTGTCCTCATGCTCAGCTGCGTGGCAAGTGTGGTCTATCCAACAAGTAGGTGCCCGTGCCAAACTTGGCATTGATAAGCATCCAATGTGCGCAAATCCACATGACCTCTTCTCGTCTCGTCAGCATTCTCTTGATAGTCTCAACTATCGTGTCCATCACCTTGAAAGGTGCCTTCGATCAAGTATATGCAGCATGTTGATAGAATACCCTTATCATGCGATGATCTCCATTTGGGCATCGTATGCCTCGTAATTGTGTTTGTGGTAGGAGACCGCTCGAGATGATACACCGACGAAGCCTCCATTTCCACATCCTTAGTCTGGTCCTCATTGTACATGTTCTTCATAGACTCATGGTTCTTCTTGGGAATACCATAGACATCAACATCATCTTCTCTCTTGATCGGCATCAGCAAGGCTGCCCATTCTTCACAAAAGAGAAGAGAATCTTGGCCTTCACCATCCATGGATCTTTCCATCCGATAGAAATGAGCTGTGGCATAGAATTGCATGATCATCTCATCATTCCAATCACGTACCGACCAACAACCAAAGAACACCACATGCAAGGAAGCTCATGCACATGTGGAAAGAAGTCTCAGGTTTTCACTATCAATATATGCCCAAATAACATAGCTAGTGTCTAATGGGCTTCTTGTCCATAAGACAGCCTCATAGAAGTCTTGCCGCTTTGTGTGGAACCTGATCTACAAAGAGTTCTTCTCACAAGATATGGATCAGCTTGTCTCCATAGCTCGAGACCTTCGTCCTTTCTTTCCTTCATGTTTTCACTTGAGGATGAGCATCATTGTGGACTGGCAGTTTCGACGAGTTTCAAGAAAACATGTGCCTCATCATCCGACTCACTGGTGGCACATTATCTTTCTTCTTCTCTCAAGCAGAATGTTCCGATAGCTTTTCTTGGGCTTGGCAAAGAGGTTTGGCTTGAGCTGCCTTTGCTGGAGCAGATGGCTTAGACTTTGAAGTGCTCGCTCGATGGCATCACCCATGAACTTAGGCTTCGAGGAGGAGGCTGGGTGCTTCTCATCATCATCATCACCGCTTCATCATGCACAATCCTTTTCCTTGGAAGTTTTCTTCACTTTGCTTGAAGTTTCTTCTTCCATACTTAGCTTCGCAACAAGGGACTTTTACTTTCGGTGCCTTTCTTGGTTGTCGCCCTTGATGCTCTTTGGCAACAACTTCCTCTTTGGCTTGGAGGAGATCTTCTCAGAATGAAATCGAATCTTCTTCATCGTAATTCTCTTCTTCTGCCCCGTGGCGTGCAGGAGGCAAACCACTTGGTGTGCTCCTTTCACCATCATCCGAAAAGCTTGGCTTCGTGACTAGTGTCTCCGAATTTCAGCAATGGTGATTCAACTGTTCTCGCTGTCACTGCATCCTATATGGCCGACAACCCGTGAATATTATAGGCAAGAAAAGAGTTATCACAAACGCAAGATTTTGCAAAAATGAGTTCAAATTTCAGTTTTAGGTTTTCACGTATGCATTTCGCCGATCGAATCTAAAATTCGTGAATCCAAGTGTTCAAACAGAACCATTCACACCACTTTCGTTGGACCAAATGGGTTTCGGCCCCGAAAACACTAGGGTTTCACTAAACCTCATTTCGTCGCACCGATTTGCACAACTCGTTGGACCAAAGTGCAAAGTAATGGCCGAGGCCAAATCGGTCATACCGAGAATGTAGAATCGGTCTCACCGAGATGTGTTCGCGGAAACCTAACCCTAAAACTTTCACTCAATTTCGTTCTAAGAACTAACTGCTGGATAGGAAGATCTCAAACGTGGCAAGATGCTAGGCAAACCAATCGCATAGAATCGAGGTGAAGCACGAGAGGATCAAACTCACCCTAACTTGGTGGAGTTCCTCACGGCGCAACGGCGCCGAGAGAATGTCCGCTGACGGCACGGAGACCGCGGCGAGGGCGCACATGCAACGACGGAGACGATCCGAGACCACGGGACAAGAAGAAGGGTTTGGGGCGAGGCGCTGAAGAAGGAATCAACGCGTCGCCTCGAGTATATATACCCTTTAGCTGTCGGTGGGACCGAAGTTGTAAACTGGTGGCACCGAGATGGATAACTCGCAAGCAGTTACACACTGTCACGCTGAATCACAACTCGGTTTCACCGAGGTGAAACCTAGATCAATCCAAGTGCTTTTGGTCCGTCTGAGTTGAGGGTTGGTCTGACCGAAAATACTTAGAAGGTTTTGGAAGTTTAGCCTTAGACGGATCGGTGGCTCCGAGTCCTCACTCCTGTGTGTCCGAAAATGACTTGTTCAAAGTTTGTGATATAAGCATGAATAGAATTTGAGACAAGAAAGCATAGATAGCTAGGAGGAACTTAGGCATTCTTGTCCATCCATTTGGTCAAAAAGGAAATCCAAAAGACCAAAGCAACAAATGGATGTCCCGAATGGATAAAATTATGCATCCAACATGCTCACACAATAAGATAGCAAATGAAATATGTGTCAAACATGCACAAACAAAACACTAGCTACTATCACACAATTTGTCGATGACTAGGTCATCTATATATGAGTATATTGATTAGGAAAATGAGAACATTTGATCATAGGTCATACTCATCGCTTAAGCACAAGTGGGGTTACCACTTTTACATAAAGCATTAATGTTCACATCATTTGAAGATGCTTTAGCTCAATTCTTAGAGCAAAGCTCCCTTGATGTGAGAACCCCTTTAAAGGGTCAAACTAACCTTGGGTTGTCGAGAAGACTTCATGTAGATGTTGAAGATGTGGATGCTCAATGTTGATGAAGATCATCAAGAGTTGGGAGCAATCCTTGGATCGGGCACTTTCAATACCTACATGGGTTAGTCCACAAGGAACAAACAAGGATATCCATGGACATAGATTGAAGTACACATAGATGATGTCCATGAAAGCAATGATTACCTTGTCCCTTGACTTACCAACAAGAGGGTTTGTGACTCCATGAACTAGTGCAAGATGTAGTTGATTGCACAAGTTCTTGCCAAAATGAATGTGAGTGAAGTATGTTATGAGTCACCTCAAGAACTCTCTAGTTCTTCTTCGATCCACATCATCTTGATGGGAACTTGGGGTAGTAGTTGAGCTTGACGAAGTAGAACTTGACGCTTCCTTGGGAACCCACTTGACCATGGCCTTAGGTGCTTCAATAAATGCATCAATCTTCTTGAAGCTTGTCCTGCCTTTTAGCTTGTGGTCTTGTGGTGGAAGATCATCTTGAGCTTGTTCCACATTGGAAGAAGTAGGATCATACTCTCCTTTTGAGAAACAAACTTTGGAGTGGATATCGATTTTCTTCCCATTCAACACCCTCGGCGTTGAACTTTCCTCAAAACCAATTCCTTGATTCTTCCGTGCCTTCCTTGCTTAAGTAACAATTTCTCAAAGTTCTTGCCCGCAAGGCTCTTGTAGACACCTTTCTATAATCCCTTCAATAAACTATTTTCTTGCTCAAGTGTAACTTGGCTTGAAACATTGTTAGTGGAATCAAGAGAACTACTAGAGTAACAACATTGATTTAGCATGGTTATTGTTACTACTAGATGAAGAATTTTCTTATGCTTGTCATGCTTAGTTTTAATAGGTGGCAAGAAATTAGACAAGAGAAGTCGCTTGGCAAGATATGAAGAACTCTTCTTTCAAGATCGCCATTGATAGCTTTTAGAACTCATGTTCTTGCTCTAGATTGAGCTTCTCGTTTAGCTTCTCATGAGATCTTAGGAGCTCTCTATGATCTTCTTGAGTTGTTTCATGAGCTAACTTAAGAGTGTTTAGTTCTTTAGTTAGACGCTCAATCTCCTTCATAGCATTGTCATTCGACTCTTCTCACTATAAAGACTACTAGCATGTTCATCATTACTAGGCTCACTAGATTTGTCATGTAAAAGCTCATCTTCACCAAGCAAGTCATCCTCATCACTATCAAAGTCAATAAATTCAGTGTGATACCTTGGGGCCTTTTAGCCATGAAGCATCTTCCAATTCCCTCATTTGGTGAATCAAATAAGTCATAGGAGTTGGAGTTGGAGGACACGAGAGCACCGCAACACCTTCATCTTGATCAGATTCTGAGTTGGAGTGATAGCTTTTCGAGTGATTGCTCGAGTCGGAGCCGAGACCCATTCACCTACATGAGCTTGATGTTTTCTTCTTGTGTAGCTCCTTGATGACTTGTCTTTCCTCTCCTAATCCTTGCTTCTCCGAGAGGTCTTCGCTCATAACGATCATCTCTACTCCTCTCTTCCGAGGTGACTCTCTTGAGCTTCTTCTTCTTGGAGATTCTTCTTCTTTGTGGGAGTCGAACACTCATTTGAGTAGTGTCCGGTCTTCCACAATTGTAGCAGTCGATCACGACTAGAAGATCTCTTTTCATCATATGATCTAGACTTTGAGCTTCTTTCTTGCTTCTACTCTTGTAGAATTTGTTGAAGTTCTTCACCATTAGGCTTATCTCTTCATTGGAAACTAGCTTGTCACTTGAGGTTGTGGGAGCATCACATGTAGCTTTGTAAGCACCACTTGACTTGTTGTGAAGCTCTTCCTTATCTTAAGTGTCATCTCATGAGCAACAATTCTTCCAATGACTTCGTAGGCTTGAGATTCTTGTAGTTTGGCATCATTTGGATCAAAGTGCACACGGTGTCATACTTTCCATCCAAAGCTCGAGAATCTTCTTGATGATGAATCGGTCGGTCATTTCTTCGCCTTAAGCCGCAATCTCATTTGTGATGAGCAAGCCTAGAGTACATTTCAGCTTCCTTCACCTTCCTTCATCTTGAACTTGTCAAGTCGACCTTGAAGAACATCTAGCTTTGATTCCTTCACGGACTCGACCTTCGCGCATTTCACCAAAGTATCCCAAATCTCTTTTGCATTCTCAAGACGGCTGATTTTGTTGAACCTCGACACAAAGCATTGAAGAGAATGTCACAAGCTTGAGCATTGTTTTGCAACATCCGCAATTCATCCATAGTAGCCACG
>JAHHZJ010004292.1:0-11433 GCA_021437245.1 Aegilops speltoides | reverse complement strand
AAACCTGCTTCTGCTTCATCTGCAGATCGGATTCCTTCCCCAGAGTTCTTACTTATAGGCTTTATAGCCAAGCAATAGAATAGCTGCTTCTTGCTGTCTTGTTATCCATTCCTAGATCATTCTTGTACCCCTTGACTGACTCATGGCAAGGCACACTTCAGGTGCGGTACACAGCATAGCATACTGTAGAGCCTATGTCTGAAGCATAGGGGACGACCTTCATCCATTCTCTCTCTTCTACCGAGGTCATTTCTTGAGTCTTACTCAATACTCACACCTTATAACACAGCCAAGAACTCCTTCTTCGCTGATCTATTTTGAAGTTCTTCAAAATCTTGTCACGGCATGTATTCATTTGAAAGTATTATTGAGCGTTTTTGATCTATCCTTATAGATCTTGATGCTCAATGTTCAAGTAGCTTAATCCAGGTTTTCCATTGAAAAACACATTTTCAAATACCCTATATGCTTTCTAGAAATTCTATATCATTTCTGATCAACAATATGTCAACAACATATACCCATCAAAAATTATATAGTGCTCCCATTCACTTCTTTGGAAATACAAGTTTCTCATAAACTTTGTATAAATCCAAAATCTTTGATCATCTCATCAAAGCGTATATTCCAACTCTGAGATGCTTAGTCCGGTCCTTAGAAGGATTGCTGGAGCTTTGCATACTTGTTAGCATCTTTTAGGATTGTCAAAACCTTCTGGTTGTATCAGATACAACCTTTCGTCAAGAAAATCGTCGAGGAAACTATATTTTGACATCCTATCTGCAAGATTTCATAAATAATGCAGTAGCTACTAATATAATTCTAACAGACTCTTAGCATCGCTACGAGTGAGAAAGTGTCATCGTAGTCAACTCCTTGAACTTGTCGGAAAACATCTTAGCGACAAGTCGAGCTTTGTTAATGGTGACACTTACCATCATTGTCTATCTTCCCTTTTAAATTCCATCTGTACCCAACAGCCTTATGACCATCAAGTAGTTCTTCCAAAGTCTACACTTTATTTTATACATGGATCTTCTCTCGGATTTTATGGCCTCGAGCCATTTGTCGGAATCCGGGCCCACCATTGCTTCTCCATAGCTTGTAGGTTCATTGTTGTCTAGCAACATGACCTCCAAGACAGGATTACCGTACCACTCTGAAGCAGTACGCGTCCTTGTCATCCTACGAGGTTCGACAGTGACTTGATCTGAGGCTTCATGATCACTATTATCAGCTTCCACTTCAATTGGTGTAGGTGCCACAGGAACAACTTCCTGTGCCCTGCTACACACTAGTTATAGTGACGGTTCAATAACCATATCAAGTCTCCACCATCCTCCCACTCAATTCTTTCGAGAGAAACTTTTCCTCGAGAAAGGACCCGTTACTAGAAACAATCACTTTTGCTTCCGGCGGATCTGAAATAGGAGGTATACCCAACTGTTTTGGGTGTCCTATGAAGATGTATTTATCCGCTTTGGGTTCGAGCTTATCAGGATGAAACTTTTTTTCACATAAGCATCGCAGCCCCAAACTTTCAAGAAACGACAGCTTAGGTTTCTCTAAACCATAGTTCATACGGTGTCATCTCAATGGAATTACGTGGTGCCCTATTTAAAGTGAATGTGGTTGTCTCTAATGCCTAACCCATGAACGATAGTGGTAATTCGATAAGAGTCATCATGGTATGCCCCATATCCAATGGGGTGCATCTATGATGTTCGGACACACCATCACACTATGGTGTTCCAGGCGGTGTTAGTTGTGAAACAATTTCCACAATGTCTCAATTGTGTACCAAACTCGCAACTCAGATATTCATCTCTATGATCATATCATAGACATTTTATCCTCTTGTCACGACGATCTTCAACTTCACTCTGAAACTACTTGAACCATTCAATAATTCAGACTTGTGTTTCATCAAGTAAATATGCTCAGTATCTACTCAAATCATCTGTGAAGTAAGAACATAACGATATCCATCACGTGCCTCAAAGACTCATTGGACTGCACACATCAAAATGTATTACTTCCAACAAGTTGCTTTCTTGTTCCATTTCTTTGAAAACGAGGCTTTCAAATATCTTGCCCATGTGGTATGATTTGCATGTCTCAAGTGATTCAAAATCAAGTGAGTCCAAACGGTCCATCTGCATGGAGTTTCTTCATGCGTATATACCAATAGACATGGTTCACATGTCTCAATCTTTTCAAAAACGAGTGAGTCCAAAGATCCATCAACATGGAGCTTCTTCATGCGTTTTATACCAATATGACTCAAATGGCAGTGCCACAAGTAGGTGGCACTATATCGTTACTATCTTATATCTTTTGCATGAACATGTGTATCACTACGATCGAGATTCAATAAACCATTCATTTTAGGTGCAAGACCATTGAAGGTATTATTCAAATAAACAGAGTAACCATTATTCTCCTTAAATGAATAACCGTATTGCGATAAACATAATCCAATCATGTCTATGCTCAACGCAAACACCAAATAACAATTATTTAGGTTTAACACCAATCTCAATGGTAGAGGGAGTATGCGATGCTTGATCACATCAACCTTGGAAACACTTCCAAACCATATCATCATCTCACCTTTAGCTAGTCTCCGTTTATTCCGTAGCCTTTTATTTCGAGTTACTAACACTTAGCAACTGAACCAGTATCTATTACCATGGTGCTACTAGGAGTACTAGTAAAATACACATCAATATAATGTATATCCAATATACTTCTGTCGACCTTGCCAGCCTTCTCATCTACCAAGTATCTAGGGTAGTTCTGCTTCAGTGACTGTTCCCCTCATTACAGAAGCACTTAGTCTTGGGTTTGGGTTCAACCTTGGGTTTCTTCACTAGAGCAGCAACTGATTTGCCATTTCATGGAGTATCCCTTCTTGCCCTTGCCCTTCTTGAAACTAGTGGTTTCACTAACCATCAACAATTGATGCTCCTTCTTGATTTCTACTGGTGTCAAACATTGCGAATATTTCAAGGATCATCATATCTATCCCTGATAGGTTATAGTTCATCACGAAGCTCTAGTAGCTTGGTGGCAATGACTTTGGAGAAACATCACTATCTCATCTGGAAGATTAACTCCCACTCGATTCATGTGATTTTTGTACCCAGACAATCTGAGTACAAGCTCAATGATTGAGCTTTTCTCAGTTAGTTTGTAGGCTAAGAAACTTGGCGGAGGTCTCATACCTCTTGACGTGGGCACGAGCTTGAAATCCCAATTTCAGCCCTTGGAACATCTCATATGTTCCACGATGTTTCAAAAACGTCTTCGGCGCCACAATTCTAAACCGTTTAACATTACTGAACTATCATGTAGTCATCAAAACGTGTATGTCAGATGTTCACAACATCCACAGACGATGTTCGAAGTTCAGCACACCGAGCGGTGCATTAAGGACATAAGCCTTCTACGCAGCAATGAGGACAATCCTCGGTTTACGGACCCATTCCGCATAATTGCTACTATCAACTTTCAACTAAATTTTCTCTAGGAACATATCTAAAACAATAGAACTAAAACTCGAGCTACGACATAGTTTGCAAAGACCCTTTGACTATGTTCATGATAATTAAGTTCATCTAATGAAATTATTTAATGAACTTCCACTCAGATAGACATCCCTCTATTCATCTAAGTGATACATGATCCGAGTCAACTAGGCCGTGTCCGATCATCACGTGAGACGGACTAGTCATCATCGGTGAACATCTTCATGTTGATCGTATCTACTATATGACTCATGTTCGACCTTTCGGTCTCTTGTGTTCCGAGGCCATGTCTATACATGCTAGGCTCGTCAAGTCAACCTAAGTGTTTTGCATGCGTAAATCTGGCTTACACCCGTTGTATGTGAACGTTAGAATCTATCACACCCGATCATCACGTGGTGCTTCGAAACAACGAACTTTCGCAAAGGTGCACAATTAGGGGGAACACTTTCTTGAAATTATTATGAGGGATCATCTTATTTACTACCGTCGTTCTAAGCAAATAAGATGCATAAACAAGATAAACATCACATGCAATCAAATAGTGACATGATATGGCCAATATCATTTTGCTCCTTTGGATCTCCATCTTCGGGGCTCCATGATCATCATCGTCACCGTCATGACACCATGATCTCCATCATTGTGTCTCCATGAAGTTGTCTCGCCAACTGATTACTTCTACTACTATAGCTAACGGTTTGGCAATGAAGTAAAGTAATTACATGGCGTTATTCAGTGACACGCATGTCATACAATAATTAAAGACAACTCCTATGGCTCCTGCAGGTTGTCATACTCATCGACATGCAAGTCGTGATTCCTATTAGAAGAATATGATCAATCTCATACATCACATATATTTCATTCATCACATCCTTCTTGGCCATATCACATCACACGGCATATGCTGCAAAAACAAGTTAGACGTCCTCTAATTGTTGTTGCAAGTTTTTACGTGGCTGCTATAGGTTTCTAGCAAGAACCTTTCTTACCTACGCCAAAACCACAACGTGATATGCCAATTGCTATTTACCCTTCATAAGGACCCTTTTCATCGAATCAGATCCGACTAAAGTGAGAGAGACTGGCACCCGCTAGCCACCTTATGCAACAAGTGCATGTCAGTCGGTGGAACCTGTCTCACGTAAGTGTACGTGTAAGGTCGGTCCGGGCCGCTTCATCCCACAATACCGTCAAAACAAGATAGGACTTGTAACGGTAAGCATATTGAACAAAACCAATGCCCACAACTACTTGTGTTCTACTCGTGCATAGAATCTACGCAATAGACCTAGCTCTGATACCACTGTTGGGGAACGTAGCAATAATTCAAAATTTTCTACGCATCACCAAGATAAATCTATGGAGAGACTAGCAACGAGGGAGAGGGGAGTGCAACTTCATACCCTTGAAGATCACGATGCGGAAGCGTTACAAGAACGCGGTTGGTGGAGTCGTACACGTAGCGATTCAGATCGCAGTCGATTCTGATCTAAGCGTCGAACGGACGGCGCCTCCGCGTTCAACACACGTACAGCCCGGGGACGTCTCCTCCTTCTTGATCCAGCAAGGAGAGAGGAGAAGTTGAGGGAAAACTCCAGCAGCACGACGGCATGGTGGCGATGGAGCTCGTGGTTCTCCGGCAGGGCTTCGCCAGGCACTACGGAGGAGGAGGAGGTGTTGGAGGAGGGAGAGGGCTGCGCCAGGGGAAGGCTGTGGCTGCCCTCTCTCTCCCTCACTATATATAGGGGAAGGGAGGAGGGGAGGCGCCCTAGGGTTCCCGAGGGGCGGCGGCCACAGGGGAAACCCTAGATGGGTTTGGGTGCCCCCACCCCCTAGGAAACTTGCCCCCCAAGCCGGGAGGGGCGACTGCCCTAGGGGTGGCGCCCCCACCTCTCCTGGTTACGTGAGATGGGGTGGGAGGGGCGCTCAGCCCCTTAGTGGGCTGATGTGCCCTCTCCCCTTGGCCCGTAAGGCCCCCCAACGCTTGCCGGGGCCTCCGAAACCCCATTCGGACGCGCTGGTCATCACCTGGTTCCCCCGGAACAATTTTGGACTCCAATACCCTTCGTCCAATATACCGATCTTCACCTCCGGACCATTTCGGAGCTCCTCGTCATGTCCGGGATCTCATCCGGGACTCTGAACAACCTTCGGTAACCACATACTATTTCCCATAACAACTCTAGCGTCACCGAACCTTAAGTGTGTAGACCCTACGGGTTCGGGAACCATGCAGACATGACCGAGACGTTCTCTGGTCAATAACCAACAGTGGGATCTGGATACCCATGTTGTCTCCCACATGTTCCACGATGATCTGATTGGATGAACCACGATGTCAAGGATTCAAGCAATCCCGTATGCAATTCCCTTTGTCAATCGGTATGTTACTTGCCCGAGATTCGGTCATCGGTATCCCAATACCTCGTTCAGTATCGTAACCGGCAAGTCACTTTACTCGTTCCATAATGCATGATCCCGTGACTAACTACTTAGTCACATTGAGCTCATTATGATGATGCATTACCGAGTGGGCCCAGAGATACATCTCCGCCATACGGAGTGACAAATCCCAGCCTGGATTCGTGCCAACCCAACAGACACTTTCGGAGATACCCGTAGTGCACCTTTATAGCCTCCCAGTTACGTTGTGACGTTTGGTACACCCAAAGCACTCCTACGGTATCAGGGAGTTACACAATCTCATGGTCTAAGGAAATGATACTTGACATTAGAAAAGCTTTAGCAAACGAACTACACAATCTTGTGCTATGCTTACAATTGGGTCTCATCCATCACATCATTCTCCTAATGATGTGATCCCGTTATCAATGACATCCAATGCACATGGTCAGGAAACCATGACCATCTATTGATCAACGAGCTAGTCAACTAGAGGCTCACTAGGGACATGTTGTGGTCTATGTATTCACACATGTATTACGGTTTCCGGTTAATACAATTATAGCATGAACCATAGACAATTATCATGAACAAGAAAATACAATAATAACCATTTTATTATTGCCTCTAGGGCATATTTCCAACAGATACGATACCGGGGCACCTCCCCCAAGCTTGGCAGTTTCCAAGGGGAGTGCCCATACCCATGTGATTATTTCTCCTTCTTCACGGTTGGTGTTATGATCTTCTTGGCGATGATGCCCTTCTGGACACGGTTCTCCTCCTCGAGCTTATTGACTTGTTGTTTGAGGTCCATATTTTCTTTACACAGCTTGCCCGTAACGGACAAAGCTCCTTTTACCCAAGGATGCTGCATAGCTTCTGGAGAACAAGTGAAACTCTTTTTCATATTTTCATAAGAAAGAAATCTAGAGTTGGAAGGAGTGACTAAAGTAGGGACAGCCAGGCTAGGTAGTTCCCCCATAGTGAGTTCTTCTCGAGAGACGAGAGGTAACTTCTTGATCCTCCTCCATGGCATCTATCCTTTTCAAATCAGCTTCCATCTCATCCTCCGTTGATGGTCCAAAGTGATAGGCATCGCTATCTGCTCCTGGACCTGGCGTTGGGTGAGACACCTGGCTCTCCCCAACCGACTCCTGAGAAGCCATCTTGCTTTATTCTGCAACAGGAACAACTCGAAACGAAAACAGAGGATATTTGCGTGATACGGTGGTCAAAACCTTCGGGAGTATATATAATGAATTTTTACCGACCAAAATACGTAACATACAAGAAAACGGAGTCCGGTAGGCACACGAGGTGCCCACGAGACAGGGGGCGCACCCTACGGGGGGGCCTCCACTCTCGTGGGAGCCTCGTGTCCCTTGTTGGACTACTTCTTTCTTCCTAAAATTCTTAAATAATCCAAAACTGATAAAAATTGCCATTAGAGTTGTTTTGGAGTCGGTTTACTTACCGTACCACATACCTATGCCTTTTCGGAGTCTGGAACGTTCTGGAAAGTGTCCCTTATGTATTCCTCAGGAGTTATGGTTTCAATAATATTAGTTTCAACATTGATAGGATTACCTGAAATATAATGTTTAATTCTTTGACCGTTAACCACCCTCGGATTTGTGCCTTCAAAGTTGTTGATTTTTATAGCACCAAAACGATAGACCTCCTCGATAACGTAGGGACCTTCCCATTTTGAGAGAAGTTTTCCTGCAAAAAATCTTAAACAAGAGTTGAATAATAACACATAATCTCCTACGTTAAACTCACACTTTTGTATCCTCTTATCATGCCAGTGTTTGACTTTTTCTTTGAAAAGCTTGGCATTCTCACAGGCTTGGGTTCTCCATTCATCAAGTGAGCAAATATCAAACAACTTCTTCTCACCGGCAAGTTTGAAGTTATAATTGAGCTCTTTAATAGCCCAATATGCCTTATGTTCAAGTTCAAGAGGTAAATGACACGCTTTTCCATAAACCATCTTATATGGAGACATACCCATAGGATTTTTGTATGCAGTTCTATAGGCCCATAATGCATCATCAAGTTTTTTGGACCAATTCTTTCTATATCTATTCACAGTCTTTTGCAAAATTAATTTGAGCTCTCTATTACTCAACTCTACTTGGCCACTAGACTGCGGATGATAAGGAGATGCTATTCTATGATTGACATCATACTTAGCTAGCATCTTACAGAAAGCACCATGAATAAATTGTAAACCACCATCAGTCATAAGATATCTAGGGACTCCAAACCTCGGAAAAATAACTTCTTTAAGCATTTTAATAGAAGTGTTATGATTAGCACTACTAGTTGGAATAGCTTCTACCCACTTAGTAACGTAATCAACAACAACTAAAATATGTGTATAACCATTAGAGGCAGGAAAAGCTCCCATATAATCAAAGCCCCAAACATCAAACGGTTCAATAACAAGAGAATAATTCATAGGCATTTCTTGACGTCTACTAATGTTACCTATTCTTTGACATTCATCACAAGATAAGACAAACTTACGAGCATCTTTGAAGAGAGTAGGCCAATAAAAACCAGATTGTAGTACCTTTTGTGCAGTTCTATCTCCAGCGTAGTGTCCTCCATAGGATTCAGAGTGACACTTGCGTAGGATCTGTTCATGTTCATGCTCAGGCACACGACGTCTAATAACACCATCTACTCCTTTATGAAGGTGTGGGTTATCCCAGAAGTAATGTCTTAAATCATAAAAGAACGTTTTCTTTTGCTGGTATGTGAAACTAGGCGGTATATATTTAGCAACAATGTAATTAGCATAATCATCATACCAAGGAGCAGTACGAGAAGCATTGACAACCGCTAATTGTTCATTAGGAAAGCTATCATAAATAAGCAGTGGGTCATCAAGAACATTCTCCAACATAGACAAGTTATCTGCAATGGGGTTCTCAGCTCCCTTTCTATCAATAATATGCAAGTCAAATTCTTGGAGCAGGAGAACCCATCTAATGAGTCTAGGCTTAGCATCTTTCTTTTCCATAAGATATTTAATAGCAGCATGATCAGTGTGAATAGTAACTTTGGAATCAACAATATAAGGTCTAAACTTATCACATGCAAACACAACCGCTAAGAACTCTTTTTCAGTGGTAGCATAATTTCTCTGGGCAGTATCAAGAGTCTTACTAGCATACTGGATAACATTCAACTTCTTATCGACTCTTTGCCCCAAAACAGCACCTACAGCATAATCACTAGCATTGCACATAATTTCAAAAGGTAAATTCCAATCAGACAGCTGAACAATAGGTGCAGTGATCAAAGCTTTCTTAAGTGTTTCAAATGCTTCTACACAATCATCATCAAAGACAAAAGGAATATCCTTTTGCAATAAATTAGTCAGAGGCCTAGAGATTTTAGAAAAGTCCTTAATGAACCTCCTATAAAAACCGGCGTGACCAAGGAAACTTCTTATACCTTTTATGTCCTTGGGACATGGCATTTTTCAAGAGCATCAACTTTGGCTTTATCAACTTCAATACCTCTCTCGGAGATCTTGTGCCCCAAGACAATGCCTTCATTAACCATAAAGTGACACTTTTCCCAATTCAGACGAGACTAGTGTCTTCGCATCTCGCAAAACTCGATCAAGGTTGCTCAAACAATCATTAAAGAGGATCCATAGACCGAGAAGTCATCCATGAATACCTCAAAATCTTTTCACAAAATCAGAGAATATAGCCATCATGCATCTTTGAAAGGTAGCAGTGCATTACATAAATCAAAAGGCATCGTCTATAAGCAAAAGTACCAAAAGGGCAAGTAAAAGTAGTTTTAGATTGATCCTTCACGACACAGAATCGAGAGAAGCCAGAATAACCATCTAGAAAGCAGAAATGAGTGTGTTTGGATAGCCTTTCTAGCATTTGATCAATAAAAGGTAAAGGGTAATGATCTTTCTAGTAGCTTTATTTAACTTACGGAAATCAATTACCATCCTATAACCTGTAATAATTCTTTGCGGGATCAATTCATCTTTATCATTAGGAACAACGGTAATACCTCCCTTTTTAGGGACACAATGGACAGGGCTTACCCATTCACTATCAGCAACGGGATAAATAATACCTGCCTCAAGGAGCTTTAGTATCTCCTTTCTTACCACTTCCTTCATCTTGGGATTTAAGCGTCTTTGAGGGTCTCTAACTGGTTTGGCATCTTTCTCCACTGAAATTTTGTGTTGACATAATGTGGGACTAAAGCCCTTAAGATCATCCAGAGTATGTCCAATAGCAGCTCGGTGCTTTTTCAGGGTTTTCAATAATCTTTCTTCTTCTTTCTCTGAAAGGTTAGCACTAATAATAACATGATATATTTCTTTTTCATCAAGATAAGCATACTTAAGAATATCAGGTAATGGTTTGAGTTCAAACACGGGATCACCCTTGGGTGGAGGGGGATCCCCAAGAACTTCAATGGGAAGGTTGTGTTTCAACATAGGTTCTTGTTTTAGGAACGCTTCATCTATTTCTTCCCTTTCCTTCATAAACATATCGTTTTCATGGTCTAGCAAATATTGTTCTAACGGATCAGTTGGAGGAACATCAATGGAAGCAAGACCAATAATTTCATCCCTACTAGATGGTTCCTTTTCACGATGTTGTCTACTAAACTTGGCAAAATTAAACTCATGAGACGTACCGTCTATGCCAACAGTGACAACCTTCCTCTTACAATCAATCTTAGCACTAGCAGTATTCAAGAAGGGTCTACCAAAAATAATGGGACAAAAATCATCTTGTGGGGAACCAAGAAAAAGAAAATCAGCAGGGTATTTAACCTTCCCACACAAAACTTCAACATCTCTAACAATCCCAACACGTTTAATGGTATCCCTATTAGCAGGCTTAATAGTGACATCAATGTCTTCTAATTCAACGGGTGCAATGTCGTGCATAATTTCTTTGTAAAGATCATAAGGTATCGCAATAGCACTAGCACCCATATCACATAAGCCATGATAACAATGATCTCCTATTTTAACAGAAATAACAGGCATGCCTACAACAGGTCTACGTGTCTTAGTATCAGGTCTAGTAATATTAGCAGTCTCACCAAAGAAAGAAATAGCATGCCCATCTAAATCCTCATCCAAGAGATCTTTAACCATAGCAATACTAGGTTCAACATTAATTTGCTCAGGAGGTGTATAAGTCCTAGTATTACTCTTACGAACAGTAGTCGAAGCTTTAGCATGATCTTTTATCCTAACAGGAAAAGGAGGTTTTTCAACATAAGCAGTAGGAACAATAGGATCACGATAGGTAATAATCTTTTCTTCGACTGTAATAGGTGCAACTACTTTCACTTCAACAGGAGGATTATATTTAAACCACTTCTCTTTAGGGAGATCAACGTGAGTAGAAAAAGTTTCACAAAAAGTAGCTACTATCTCAGAGTCAAGTCCATACTTAGCGCTAAATCCACGAAAAGCATCGAT
>JAHHZJ010004290.1:0-17255 GCA_021437245.1 Aegilops speltoides | reverse complement strand
TACTCGTGGAAATCGCCCGGACCCCAAAACAAAGAGTAATAGTCCACTAAACGGGCCGTAATCGCCAAAACTGTGAGTGTTGATGACCAACACGTAAGCGCACCTTGGTGTTCAACAAGAATGGAAAGAACTTTGGGACCCCAAAACGGTGAGTAATAGTCCACTAAATGGGTCGAATGGACAAAACCATGAAAGTGTTGATGATCGACACGTAAACGCACCCTGTGGTTCAACCATGGAAATAACTCCGGACCCCATAACAAAGGAGTAATATTCCATGAAACGGGTCGAATCGGTAAATCATGAAAGTGTTTATGACCAACACGAAAACCCTGTGGTTCGTTATCGTGGAAATCACTGGACCCCAAAAAAAGGTGTAATAGTTCACAAACAGCCAATCGCCAAAACTGTGAGTGTTGATGACCCACGTAAGCGCACCTTGGGGTTTAACAAGAATGGAAATCACTTTGGGACCCCAAAACAGTGAGTAATAGTCCACTAAATGGGCCGAATCGATAAAACCACGAAGTGTTGATGATCGACACGTAAACGCACCCTGTGGTTCAATAATCGTGGAAATCACTCGGGACCCCAAAAGAGTGAGTAATAGTCCATGAAGCGGGTCGTAACCGCCAAAATCATGAAAAGTGTTGTCGACCGACACGTGAAAACCCGTGGTTCGTTATCGTGGAAATCACCCGGACCCCAAAACAATGAGTAATAGTCCACGAACGGGCCGTAATCGCCAAACTGTGAGTGTTGATGACCGACACGTAAGCGCACCATGGGGTTCAACTAGAATGAAAATCACTTTGGGACCCCAAAGCGTGAGTAATAATCCATGAAAAGGGTCGAATCGACAAAACCGCGAGTGTTGATGACCGACACGTAAACACACCCTGTGATTCGTAATCATGGAAATCACCCCTTGGACTCCAAAACAAGTGAGTAATAGCTCACGAACGGGCCGAATCGCCAAAATCATGAAAAGTTGATGACCGACACGTAAGCGCACTTGGGGTTCAACAACTATGGAAATCAATTTGGGGCCCAAACGGTGAGTAATAGTTCACGAAACGGGTCGAATCGCCAAAATCAGAGTGTTGATGACCGACACGTAAACGCAACCTAGGTTCGTATCGTGAAAATAACCCCGGACCCCAAAACAAAGAGTAATAGTCCACTAAACGGGCCGTAATCACCAAAATTGTGAGTGTTGATGACCACACATAAGCACACCTTGGGGTTCAACAAGAATGGAAATCACTTTGGGACCCCAAAACAGTGAGTAATAGTCCACCAAATGGGCCGTAATCGATAAAACCACGAGTGTTGATGATCGACACGTAAACGCACCTTGTGGTTCGTTAATCGTGGAAATCACCGGGACCAAAACAGTGAGTAGTAGTCCATGAAGGGTCAACCGCCAAACTCATGAAAGTTGATGATCGACACGAAAACCCTGTGGTTCGTTATCGTGGAAATCGCCCGACCCCAAAACAAAGGAGTAATAGTCCACGAACGGGCCGTAATCGCCAAAACCGTGAGTGTTGATGACCGACACGTAAGCGCACTTTGGTGTTCAACAAGAATGGAAAGAACTTTGGGACCCCAAAACGGTGAGTAATAGTCCACTTAAATGGGTCGAATGGACAAAACCACGAGTGTTGATGATCGACACGAACGCACCTCTGTGGTTCGTTAACCATGGAAATAACTCGGACCCCATAACAAAGGAGTAATATTCCATGAAACGGGTCGTAATCGGTAAAATCATGAAAGTGTTTATGACCAACACGAAACCCTGTGGTTCGTTATCGTGGAAATCACTTCGGACCCCAAAACAAAGGTGTAATAGTCCACTAAACAGCCGAATCGCCAAAACTGTGAGTGTTGATGATCGACACGTAAGCGCACCTTGGGTTTAACAAGAATGGAAATCACTTTGGGACCCCAAAACAGTGAGTAATAGTCCACTAAATGGGCCGGAATCGATAAAACCACGAAGTGTTGATGATCGACACGTAAACGCACCCTGTGGTTCGTTAATCGTGGAAATCACCGGGACCCCAAAAGAGTGAGTAATAGTCCATGAAGCGGTCGAACCGCCAAAATCGCGAAAAGTTGATGACCGACACGTAAACCCTGTGGTTCGTTATTCGTGGAAATCACCCGGACCCCAAAACAAGGAGTAATAGTCCACGAAACGGGCCGAATCGCCAAAACTGTGAGTGTTGATGACCGACACGTAAGCGCACTATGGGTTCAACAAGAATGAAACTCACTTTGGGACCTCAAAGCGTGAGTACTAATCCATGAACGGGTCAATCGACAAAAACCGCGAAGTGTTGACGACCGACACGAACACACCCTGTGATTCGTAATCATGGAAATCACCCCGGACTCCAAAACAAAGGAGTAATAGCTCAACAAACGGGCCGAATCGCCAAAACTCATGAAAGTGTTGACCGACACGTAAGCGCACCTTGGGGTTCAACAACTATGGAAATCAATTTGGGGCCCCAAACGGTGAGTAATAGTTCACGAACGGGTCAATCGCCAAAACTGTGAGTGTTGACGACCGACACGTAAACGCAACCTAGGTTCGCATCGTGGAAATAACCCCGGACCCCAAAACAGTAGTAATAGTCCACTAAACGGGCCGTAATCACCAAAATTGTGAGTGTTGATGACCGACACGTAAGCACACCTTGGGGTTCAACAATAATGGAAATCACTTTGGGACCCCAAAACAGTGAGTAATAGTCCACGAAATGGGCCAGAATCGATAAAAACCACGAGTGTTGATGACCGACACGTAAGCGCACCTTGGGGTTCAACAACTATGGAAATCAATTTGGGACCCCAAAACGGTGAGTAATAGTCCACGAAATGGGTCAGAATGGATAAAAACCGCGAGTGTTGATGACCGACACGTAAACGCACCCCAGGGTTCGTTAACCATGGAAATAACTCCGGGACCCCATAATAGTGAGTAATATTCCATGAAACGGGTCAGAATCGGTAAAACTGCGAGTGTTTATGACCGACACGTAAAACCCCAGGGTTCGTTACTCGTGGAAATCACCCGGACCCCAAAACAAGGTGTAATAGTTCACGTAAACAGCGTAATCGCCAAAACTGTGAGTGTTGATGACTGACACGTAAGCGCACCTTGGGGTTTAACAAGAATGGAAATCACTTTGGGACCCCAAAACAGTGAGTAATAGTCCACGAAATGGGCCAGAATCGATAAAAACCACAAGTGTTGATAACCGACACGTAAACGCACTACTGTGGTTCGTTAATCGTGGAAATCACCGGGACCCAAAAGAGTGAGTAATAGTCCATGAAGGGTCGTAACCGCCAAAATCATGAAAAGTTGATGACCGACACGTAAAACCCTCAGGTTCGTTATCGTGGAAATCACCCGACCCCAAAACAAAGGAGTAATAGTTCACGAACGCCTTAATCGCCAAAATCTGTGAGTGTTGATGACCACACGTAAGCGCACTCATGGGGTTCAACAAGAATGAAAATCACTTTGGGACCCCAAAGCGTGAGTAATAATCCATGAAACGGGTCAATCGATAAAACCGCGAGTATTGATGACCGACACGAAAACACACCCTGTGGTTCGTAATCATGGAAATCACCCCGACCCCAAAACAAGGAGTAATAGCTCAAGAAACAGCCAGAATCGCCAAAATCATGAAAGTGTTGATGACCGACACGAAGCACACCTTGGGGTTCAACAACTATGGAAATCAATTTGGGGCCCCAAAACGGTGAGTAATAGTTCACTAAACGGGTCAAATCGCCAAAATCGTGAGTGTTGATGACCGACACGTAAACGCAACCTAGGTTCACATCGTGGAAATAACCCCGGACCCCAAAACAGTGAGTAATAGTCCACTAAACGGGCCTAATCACCAAAATTGTGAGTGTTGATGACCGACACGTAAGCACACCTTGGGGTTCAACAAGAATGGAAATCACTTTGGGACCCCAAAACAGTGAGTAATAGTCCACGAAATGGGCCAGAATCGATCAAAATCACGAGTGTTGATAACCGACACGTAAACGCAACCTAGGTTCATGATCGTGAAAATAACCCCGGACCCCAAAACAGTGAGTAATAGTCCAAGAACGGGCCGTAATCACCAAAATTGTGAGTGTTGATGATCGACACGTAAGCACACCTTGGGGTTCAACAAGAATGGAAATCACTTTGGGACCCCAAACAGTGAGTAATAGTCCACTAAATGGGCCGTAATCGATAAAACCACGAAAGTGTTGATGATCGACACGTAAACGCACCCTGTGGTTCGTTAATCGGGAAATCACCGGACCCCAAAACAAAGGAGTAGTAGTCCATGAAGCGGTCGAACCGCCAAAATCATGAAAAGTTGATGACCGACACGAAAACCCTGTGGTTCACATATCGTGGAAATCGCCCGACCCCAAAACAATGAGTAATAGTCCACGAACGGGCCGTAATCGCCAAAACTGTGGAGTGTTGATGACCGGACACGTAAGCGCACTCTTGGTGTTCAACAAGAATGGAAAGAACTTTGGGACCCCAAAACGGTGAGTAATAGTCCACGAAATGGGTCGAATGGACAAAACCATGAAAGTTGATGATCGACACGTAAACGCACCTGTGGTTCGTTAACCATGGAAATAACTCGGACCCCATAACAAAGGAGTAATATTCCATGAAACGGGTCGAATCGGTAAAATCATGAAAGTGTTTATGACCGACACGTGAAACCCTGTGGTTCGTTATCGTGGAAATCACCCGGACCCCAAAACAAGGTGTAATAGTTCACTAAACAGCCGTAATCGCCAAAACTGTGAGTGTTGATGACTGACACGTAAGCGCACCTTGGGGTTTAACAAGAATGGAAATCACTTTGGGACCCCAAAACAGTGAGTAATAGTCCATGAAATGGGCCAGAATCGATAAAACCACGAAGTGTTGATGATCGACACGAACGCACCTGTGGTTCGTTAATCGTGGAAATCACCGACCCCAAAAGAGTGAGTAATAGTCCATGAAGCGGTCGAACCGCCAAAATCATGAAAAGTGTTGATGACCGACACGTAAGCACACCTTGGGGTTCAACAACTATGGAAATCAATTTGGGGCCCCAAAACGGTGAGTAATAGTTCACGAAACGGGTCAGAATCGGCCAAAACTGCGAGTGTTGATGACCGACACGTAAACGCAACCTAGGGTTCGTTACTCGTGGAAATAACCCCGGGACCCCAAAACAGTGAGTAATAGTCCACTAAACGGGCCGTAATCACCAAATTGTGAGTGTTGATGACCGACACGTAAGCACACCTTGGGGTTCAACAAGAATGGAAATCACTTTGGGACCCCAAAACAGTGAGTAATAGTCCACGAAATGGGCCAGAATCGATCAAAATCACGAGTGTTGATGACCGACACGTAAACGCAACCTAGGGTTCGTTACTCGTGAAAATAACCCCGGGACCCCAAAACAGTGAGTAATAGTCCAAAACGGGCCAGAATCAGTCAAAATTGTGAGTGTTGATGACCGACACGTAAGCACACCTTGGGGATCAACAAGAATGGAAATCACTTTGGGACCCCAAAACAGTGAGTAATAGTCCACGAAATGGGCCGAATCGATAAAACCACGAAAAGTTGATGATCGACACGTAAACGCACCCTGTGGTTCGTTAATCGTGGAAATCACCGGGACCCCAAAACAATGAGTAGTAGTCCATGAAGCGGGTCGAACCGCCAAAATCATGAAAAGTTGATGATCGACACATAAAACCCTGTGGTTCGTTATCGTGGAAATCGCCCGGACCCCAAAACAATGAGTAATAGTCCACGAACGGGCCGAATCGCCAAAACTGTGAGTGTTGATGACCGACACGTAAGCGCACCTTGGTGTTCAACAAGAATGGAAAGAACTTTGGGACCCCAAAACGGTGAGTAATAGTCCACTAAATGGGTCAATGGACAAAACCATGAGTGTTGACGATCGACACGTAAACGCACCCTGTGGTTCGTTAACCATGGAAATAACCCGGACCCCATAACAAAGGAGTAATATTCCATGAAACGGGTCGAATCGGTAAAATCATGAAAGTGTTTATGACCGACACGTAAAACCCCTGTGGTTCGTTATCGTGGAAATCACCGGACCCCAAAACAAAGGTGTAATAGTTCACTAAACAGCCGAATCGCCAAAACTGTGAGTGTTGATGACCGACACGTAAGCGCACCTTGGGGTTTAACAAGAATGGAAATCACTTGGGACCCCAAAACAGTGAGTAATAGTCCACTAAATGGGCCGTAATCGATAAAACCACGAAGTGTTGACGATCGACACGTAAACGCACCTGTGGTTCGTTAATCGTGGAAATCACCGACCCCAAAAGAGTGAGTAATAGTCCATGAAGCGGGTCAACCGCCAAAATCATCGAAAAGTGTTGATGACCGACACGAAAACCCCTGTGGTTCGTTATCGTGGAAATCACCCGGACCCCAAAACAATGTGTAATAGTCCGCGAACGGGCCGTAATCGCCAAACCGTGAGTGTTGATGACCGACACGAAGCGCACCATGGGGTTCAACTAGAATGAAAATCACTTTGGGACCCCAAAGCGTGAGTAATAATCCATGAAACGGGTCGAATCGACAAAACCGCGAAAAGTTGATGACCGACATGTAAACACACCCTGTGATTCGTAATCATGGAAATCACCCGGACTCCAAAACAAAGGAGTAATAGCTCACTAAACGGGCCGTAATCGCCAAAATCATGAAAAAGGATGACCGACACGAAGCGCACTTGGGGTTCAACAACTATGGAAATCAATTTAGCCCCAAACGGTGAGTAATAGTTCATGAAACGGGTCGAATCGCCAAAACCGTGAGTGTTGACGACCGACACGTAAACGCAACCTAGGTTCATATCGTGGAAATAACCCCGGACCCCAAAACAGTGAGTAATAGTCCACTAAACGGGCCGTAATCACCAAAATTGTGAGTGTTGATGACCGACACGTAAGCACACCTTGGGGTTCAACAAGAATGGAAATCACTTTGGGACCCCAAACAAAGGAGTAATAGTCCACTAAATGGGCCAGAATCGATAAAACCACGAATCAATGTGTTGATGACCGACACGTAAACGCACCTTGTGGTTCGTTAATCGTGGAAATCACTCGGGACCCCAAAACAGTGAGTAATAGTCCATGAAGCGGGTCAGAGCCGCCAAAACTCATGAAAAGTTGATGACCGACACGAAAAACCTCAGGTTCGTTATCGTGGAAATCACCCGGACCCCAAAACAAGGAGTAATAGTCCACCAACGGGCCAGAATCGCCAAAACTGTGAGTGTTGATGATCGACACGAAGCGCACCATGGGGTTCAACAAGAATGAAAATCACTTTGGGAAATAATAATCAAACTTTGGAAAAGTTGATGACCGACCAAACCCCGGTTCGTAATGGAAATCACCCCGGACCCAGTAATAACGGCCCAATCGAAACGTTGATGACCGACACGTAAGCGCGGGGTTCAACAACTATGGAAATCAATTTGGGGCCCCAAACGTGAGTAAAGTTCACGAACGGTCGAATCGCCAAAATCAGAAAAGCTGACCGACACGTAAACGTCATATCGGAAATAACCCCGACCCCAAAACAAAGGAGTAATAGTCCACTAAACAAGCCGTAATCACCAAAATGAATGTTGATGACGGACACGTAAGCACACCTGGGGTTCAATCATGGAAATCACCCCGACCCCAAAACAAGGAGTAATAGTCCACGAACGGGCCGTAATCGCCAAAATCGACACGTAAACGCACCTGTGTTGATGACGACACGTAAGCTCGCACCTTGGGGTTCAACAACTATGGAAATCAATTTCAGGCCCCAAACGGTGAGTAATAGTTCACGAAACGGGTCAATCGACAAAATCGCGAAAGTGTTGATGACCGACACGTTCACCGACTAACGCAACCTGTGGTTCAAATTATCGTGGAAATCAACCCCGGACCCCAAAACAAAGGAGTAATAGTCCACCAAACAGGCGTAATCAGCCAAATTGTGAGTGTTGATGACCGACACGTAAGCACACCTTGGGGTTCAACAAGAATGGAAATCACTTTGGGACCCCAAAACAGGAGTAATAGTCCACTTAAATGGGCCGAATCGATAAAACCACGAAAGTGTTGACGATCGACACGTAAACGCACCTGTGGTTCGTTAATCGTGGAAATCACTCGACCCCAAAACAAGAGTAATAGTCCATGAAGCGGTCGAACCGCCAAAATCATGAAAGTGTTGATGACCGACACGAAAACCCTCAGGTTCACATTCGTGGAAATCACCCGGACCCCAAAACAGTGAGTAATAGTCCACGAAACGGGCCGTAATCGCCAAACTGTGAGTGTTGATGACCGACACGTAAGCGCACCATGGGGTTCAACAAGAATGAAAATCACTTGGGACCCCAAAGCGGTGAGTAATAATCCATGAAACGGGTCGAATCGACAAAACCGCGAAAAGTTGATGACCGACACGTAAACACACCCCGGGTTCGTAATCATGGAAATCACCCCGACCCCAAAACAGGAGTAATAGCTCACGTAAACGGGCCAGAATCGCCAAAACTCGGAGTGTTGATGACCGACACGTAAGCGCACCTTGGGGTTCAACAACTATGGAAATCAATTTGGGGCCCCAAACGGTGAGTAATAGTTCACGAACGGGTCAATCGCCAAAATCATGAAGTGTTGACGACCGACACGTAAACGCAACCTGTGGTTCATATCGTGAAATAACCCCGGACCCCAAAACAGTGAGTAATAGTCCACTAAACGGGCCGTAATCACCAAAATTGTGAGTGTTGATGATCGACACGTAAGCACACCTTGGGGTTCAACAAGAATGGAAATCACTTGGGACCCCAAAACAGTGAGTAATAGTCCATGAAATGGGCCGAATCGATAAAACCACGTAAACGCACCTTTGGGTTGAACAACCGAAACAATAACGCACCCCAAAATGTGAGTAATAGTCCACGTTCGAATCGCCAAAATCGTGAGTGTTGATGATCACACCCGGGTTCCCCGTGGAAATAACAAAAAAGTGAGTAATAGTCCATGAAACGGCCAGAATCGCCAAAATTGTGAGTGTTGATGACCGACACGTAAGCGCACCTTGGGGTTCAACAACTATGGAAATCAAATTTGGGACCCCAAAACAGTGAGTAATAGTCCACTAAATGGGCCGAATCGCCAAAACCACGAAAAGTTGATGATCGACACGTAAACGCACCCCGTGGTTCGTTAATCGTGGAAATCACTGGGACCCCAAAACAAAGGAGTAATAGTCCATGAAGCGGGTCGAACCGCCAAAATCTGAAAGTGTTGATGACCGACACGTAAAACCCCCAGGTTCACATCGTGGAAATCACCCGGACCCCAAAACAAAGGAGTAATAGTCCACAAAACGGGCCAAAATCGCCAAAACTGTGAGTGTTGATGACCGTACACGTAAGCGCACCATGGGGTTCAACAAATGGAATGAAAATCACTTTGGGTTCGTAACCCAAAACGGTGAGTAATAATCCATGAAACGGGTCAATCGACAAAACCGAAAGTGTTGATGACCGACACGAAACGCAACCTGTGGTTCGTTATCGTGGAAATAACCCCGGACCCCAAAACAAAGTGAGTAATAGTCCACCAAACAAAGCCGTAATCACCAAATTGTGAGTGTTGATGACGGACACGTAAGCACACCTTTGGGGTTCAACAAGAATGGAAATCACTTTGGGACCCCAAAACAGTGAGTAATAGTCCACTAAATGGGCCGAATCGATAAAACCACGAAAGTTGATGATCGACACGTAAACGCACCCTGTGGTTCGTTAATCGGAAATCACCGGGACCCCAAAACAAAGGAGTAATAGTCCATGAAGCGGGTCGAACCGCCAAAACTCATGAAAAGTTGATGATCGACACGTAAAACCCTGTGGTTCGTTATCGGGAAATCACCCGACCCCAAAACAAAGGAGTAATAGTCCACGAACGGGTCAATCGCCAAAATCGTGAGTGTTGATGACCGACACGTAAGCGCACTATGGGGTTCAACAAGAATGAAAATCACTTTGGGACCCCAAAGCGTGAGTAATAATCCATGAAACGGGTCAAATCGACAAAACCGCGAAAGTGTTGATGACCGACACGTAAACACACCCCGTGGTTCGTAATCGTGGAAATCACCCCGACCCAAAAAAAAGGAGTAATAGCTCACGAAACGGGCCGAATCGCCAAAATCTGTGAGTGTTGATGACCGACACGTAAGCGCACCTTGGGGTTCAACAACTATGGAAATCAATTTGGGGCCCCAAAACGGTGAGTAATAGTTCACTAAACGGGTCGAATCGCCAAAATCGAAAGTGTTGATGACCGACACGTAAACGCAACCTGTGGTTCATTCGTGGAAATAACCCGGACCCCAAAACAGTGAGTAATAGTCCACTAAACGGGCCGTAATCACCAAAATTGTGAATGTTGATGACCACACGTAAGCACACCTTGGGGTTCAACAAGAATGGAAATCACTTTGGGACCCCAAAACAGTGAGTAATAGTCCACTAAATGGGCCGAATCGATAAAAATCCACGAAAGTGTTGATGACCGACACGTAAACGCACCCCTGTGGTTCGTAATCGTGAAATCACCCCGGACCCCAAAAAGTGAGTAATAGTCCACTAAACGGGCCAAATCCGCCAAAATGGCAAATGAGTGTTGATGACCGACACGAAGCGCACCTTGGGGTTCAACAAGAATGGAAATCACTTTGGGACCCCAAAACGGTGAGTAATAGTCCACGAAACGGGTGTTGAATCGCCAAAATCATGAAGTGTTGATGACCGACACGTAACGCAAACCTGTGGTTCAACCTGTATCGTGGAAATAACCCGGACCCCAAAACAAAGGAGTAATAGTCCACTAAACGGCCGTAATCACCAAAATTGTGAGTGTTGATGACGGACACGTAAGCACACCTTGGGGTTCAACAAGAATGGAAATCACTTTGGGACCCCAAACAGTGAGTAATAGTCCACTAAATGGGCCGAATCGATAAAACCACGAGTGTTGACGATCGACACGAAACGCACCTGTGGTTCGTTAATCGGGAAATCACCGACCCCAAAACAAAGGAGTAATAGTCCATGAAGCGGTCGAACCGCCAAAATCGCGAAAGTGTTGATGACCGACACGAAAAACCCTGTGGTTCATTATCGTGGAAATCACCCGGACCCCAAAACAAAGGAGTAATAGTCCACAAACGGGCCAGAATCGGCCAAAACTGTGAGTGTTGATGACCGACACGTAAGCGCACCATGGGGTTCAACAAGAATGAAAATCACTTTGGGACCCCAAAGCGTGAGTAATAATCCATGAAACGGGTCGAATCGACAAAACCGCGAAAAGTTGATGACCGACACGTAAACGCACCCTGTGGTTCGCTAACCGTGGAAATAACCCGGACCCCAAAAGTGAGTAATATTCCATGAAACGGAATCGTAAAATTGTGAGTGTTGATGACGGACACGTAAGTTGGATTCAACACTATGAAACCCTGGTGGTTCGTGGCCGTATCGATAAAACCATGGAATCACGACAAAAACTCCGACCCCAAAATAGTAATAGTCCAATAAACGGGTCGTAATCGCCAAAATCGTGAGTGTTGACGATCGACACGTAAGCACACCTTGGGTTCAACAAGAATGGAAATCACTTTGGGACCCCAAAACAGTGAGTAATAGTCCACAAATGGGCCGAATCGATAAAAACCACGAAAGTGTTGATGATCGACACGTAAACGCACCCTGTGGTTCGTTAATCGTGGAAATCACCGGGACCCCAAAAGAGTGAGTAATAGTCCATGAAGGGTCGAACCGCCAAAACCATGAAAGTGTTGATGACCGACACGTAAACCCTGTGGTTCGTTATTCGTGGAAATCACCCGGACCCCAAAACAATGGAGTAATAGTCCACTAAACGGCCAGTAATCGCCAAACTGTGAGTGTTGATGACGGACACGTAAGCGCACCTTGGGGTTCAACAAGAATGAAAATCACTTTGGGACCCCAAAGCGTGAGTAATAGTCCATGAAACGGGTCGAATCGACAAAACCGCGAAAGTTGATGACCGACACGTAAACACACCCTGTGATTCGTAATCGTGGAAATCACCCCGACCCAAAAAAAGGAGTAATAGCTCACTTAAACGGGCCAGAATCGCCAAAACTGTGAGTGTTGATGACCGACACGTAAGCGCACCTTGGGGTTCAACAACTATGGAAATCAATTTGGGCCCCAAACGGTGAGTAATAGTTCACGAACGGGTCGAATCGCCAAAATCATGAAAGTGTTGATGACCGACACGTAAACGCAACCTGTGGTTCGTTATCGTGAAATAACCCCGACCCCAAAACAAAGGAGTAATAGTCCACTAAACGGGCCGTAATCACCAAAATTGTGAATGTTGATGACGGACACGTAAGCACACCTTGGGGTTCAACAAGAATGGAAATCACTTTGGGACCCCAAAACAGTGAGTAATAGTCCACTAAATGGGCCGATCAAAACCACGATAAAACGACACGCAACCCTGTGTTCGAATCGAAATCACCGACCCAAAAACGTGAGTACGCACCGGGCTGTGAGTGTTGATGACCGACACGTAATCAACAACTATGGAAATCACCGACCCCAAAACAAAGGTGTTGAGACCGAATAAACGTCCATTCACAAGGACCCCAAAAAGTGAGTAATAGTCCACCAAACCGCCAAAATTGCAAGTGTTGATGACCGACACGTAAACACACCTGTGGTTCAACAAGAATATCGGAAATCACCCGGACCCCAAAACAGTGAGTAATAGTCCACAAATGGGCCGAATCGCCAAAACCACGAGTGTTGATGATCGACACGTAAGCGCACTGTGGTTTCAACAAGAATGGAAATCACTTTGGGACCCCAAAGCGTGAGTAATAGTCCATGAAACGGGTCGAATCGACAAAACCGCAAAAGTGTTGATGACCGACACGTAAACGCACCCTGTGGTTCGTTATCGTGGAAATCACCCGACCCCAAAATGAGGAGTAATAGTCCACAAACGAGCCATAATCGCCAAACCTGTGAGTGTTGATGATCGACACGTAAGCGCACTATGGGGTTCAACAAGAATGGAAATCACTTTGGGACCCCAAACGGTGAGTAATAATCCATGAAACGGGTCGAATCGACAAAACCGCGAAAACGTTGATGACCGACACGTCGCAACCAAATATCGTGAAATAACCCCGACCCCAAAACAAAGTAATGACTGAACGGAGTAATCCACCAAACATTGTGACACGTACACGTACACCTTGGGTTCAACAAGAATGGAAATCACTTTGGGACCCCAAAACAGTGAGTAATAGTCCACTAAATGGCCGTAATCGATAAAAACCACGAGTGTTGATGATCGACACGTAAACGCACCCTGTGGTTCGTTAATCGTGGAAATCACCGGGACCCCAAAACAAGGAGTAATAGTCCATGAAGCGGTCAACCGCCAAAATCGCGAGTGTTGATGACCGACACGAAAACCCTGTGGTTCATTATCGTGGAAATCACCCGGACCCCAAAACAGTGAGTAATAGTCCACGAACGGGCCAATCGCCAAAATCGTGAGTGTTGACGATCGACACGTAAGCGCACCATGGGGTTCAACAAGAATGAAAATCACTTTGGGACCCCAAAGCGTGAGTAATAATCCATGAAACGGGTCAAATCGACAAAACCGCGAAAAGATGACCGACACGTAAACACACCCCGGGTTCGTAATCGTGGAAATCACCCCGGACCCAAAACAAAGGAGTAATAGCTCACTAAACGGGCCGAATCGCCAAAATCGTGAGTGTTGATGACCGACACGTAAGCGCACTTTGGGGTTCAACAACTATGGAAATCAATTTGGGCCCCAAAACGTGAGTAATAGTTCACGAACGGGTCGAATCGCCAAAATCATGAAAGTGTTGACGACCGACACGTAAACGCAACCTGTGGTTCACATTCGTGGAAATAACCCCGGACCCCAAAACAAAGGAGTAATAGTCCACTAAACAGGCAGAATCACCAAAATTGTGAATGTTGATGACGGACACGTAAGCACACCTTGGGGTTCAACAAGAATGGAAATCACTTTGGGACCCCAAAACAGTGAGTAATAGTCCACTAAATGGGCCGAATCGATAAAAACCACGAGTGTTGATGATCGACACGTAAACGCACCCTGTGGTTCAGTAATCGTGAAATCACCCGGACCCAAAAACAAAGGAGTAATAGCTCACTAAACGGGCCGTAATCGCCAAAATGTGAGTGTTGACGACCGACACGAAGCGCACCTTGGGGTTCAACAACTATGGAAATCAATTTGGGGCCCCAAAACGTGAGTAATAGTTCACGAACGGGTCGAATCGCCAAAATCATGAAAAGTGATGACCGACACGTAAACGCAACCTGTGGTTCACATCGTGAAAATAACCCCGGACCCCAAAACAGGAGTAATAGTCCACTAAACAGGCCGTAATCACCAAAATTGTGAATGTTGATGACGGACACGTAAGCACACCTTGGGGTTCAACAAGAATGGAAATCACTTTGGGACCCCAAAACAGTGAGTAATAGTCCACTAAATGGGCCGAATCGATAAAAACCACGAAAGTGTTGATGATCGACACGTAAACGCACCCTGTGGTTTGTTAATCATGGAAATCACCGGGACCCCAAAACAAGGAGTAATAGTCCATGAAGCGGTCGTAACCGCCAAAATCGCAAGTGTTGATGACCGACACGAAAACACTGTGGTTCACATTCGTGGAAATCACCCGGACCCCAAAACAAAGGAGTAATAGTCCACAAACAGGCCAAAATCGCCAAAACTGTGAGTGTTGATGACCGACACGTAAGCGCACCATGGGGTTCAACAAGAATGAAAATCACTTTGGGACCCCAAAGCGTGAGTAATAATCCATGAAACGGGTCAATCGACAAAACCGCGAAGTGTTGATGACCGACACGTAAACGCAACCCCACAACAAAGGTTCGGTATTCGTGGAAATAACCCCGGACCCCAAACACCCAAAACAAAAGTGAGTAATAGTCCACTAAACAAAGCCGTAATCACCAAAATTGTGAGTGTTGATGACGGACACGTAAGCACACCTTGGGTTTCAACAAGAATGGAAATCACTTTGGGACCCCAAAACAGTGAGTAATAGTCCACGTAAATGGCCGAATCGATAAAAACCACGAGTGTTGATGATCGACACGTAAACGCACCCTGTGGTTCGTTAATCGTGGAAATCACCGGGACCCCAAAAAAGTGAGTAATAGTCCATGAAGCGGTCAACCGCCAAAATCATGAAAGTGTTGATGACCGACACGTGAAACCCTGTGGTTCATTATCGTGGAAATCACCCGACCCCAAAACAAAGGAGTAATAGTCCACGAACGGGCCAGAATCGCCAAAACTGTGAGTGTTGATGACCGACACGTAAGCGCACCATGGGGTTCAACAAGAATGAAAATCACTTGGGACCCCAAAGCGTGAGTAATAATCCATGAAACGGTCGAATCGACAAAACCGCGAAAAGTTGATGATCGACACGTAAACACACCCCGGTTCGAATCGTGGAAATCACCCCGGACCCAAAAAAGGAGTAATAGCTCACTAAACGGGCCGAATCGCCAAAACTGGAGTGTTGATGACCGACACGTAAGCGCACCTTGGGGTTCAACAACTATGGAAATCAATTTGGGGCCCCAAAACGGTGAGTAATAGTTCACGAAACGGGTCGAATCGCCAAAATCATGAAAGTCGATGACCGACACGTAAACGCAACCTAGGTTCACATCGTGGAAATAACCCCGGACCCCAAAACAGTGAGTAATAGTCCACTAAACAGCCTGAATCACCAAAATTGTGAACGTTGATGACGGACACGTAAGCACACCTTGGGGTTCAACAAGAATGGAAATCACTTTGGGACCCCAAAACAGTGAGTAATAGTCCATTAAATGGGCCGAATCGATAAAACCACGAAAGTTGATGACCGACACGTAAACGCACCCTGTGGTTCTTAATCGTGGAAATCACCCCGGACCCCAAAACAGGAGTAATAGCCACGTAAACGGGCCGTAATCGCCAAACCGTGAGTGTTGACGACCGACACGTAAGCACACACTTGGGTTCAACAACTATGGAAATCAATTTAGGACCCCAAACGTGAGTAATAGTCCACGAAGCGGGTCAACCGCCAAAACGCATGCAAGTGTCACTGACCGACACGTAAACGCAACTCTGTGGTTCAAGCACTCGTGGAAATCACCCCGGACCCCAAAACAAAGGAGTAATAGTCCACAAACAAAAGCCGTAATCGCCAAACTGTGAGTGTTGATGACGGACAACGTAAGCACACCTTGGGGTTCAACAAGAATGAAAATCACTTTGGGACCCCAAAACGGTGAGTAATAGTCCACGAAATGGGTCGTAATCGATAAAACCATGAAAAGTTGATGACCGACACGTAAACGCACCCTGTGGTTCGTTAATCATGGAAATCACCCGGACCCCAAAACAGTGAGTAATAGTCCATGAAGGGTCGAACCGCCAAAATCAAGTGTTGATGACCGACACGAAACACTGTGGTTCAATATCGGGAAATCACTCCGACCCCAAAACAAAGGAGTAATAGTCCACAAAAAAAGCCAAAATCGCCAAAACCGTGAGTGTTTGATCGATCACACGAAGCGCACATCTTGGGGTTCAACAAGAATGAAAATCACTTTGGGACCCCAAAGCGTGAGTAATAATCCACTGAAACGGGTCAATCGACAAAACCACGAAAGTGTTGATGACCGACACGAACGCAACCTGTGGTTCGTTAATCGTGGAAATCACCCCGGACCCCAAAAGAGTGAGTAATAGTCCACCAAACAGCCGTAATCGCCAAATTGTGAGTGTTGACCCCAAAACAAAGACGACACGAAGCACACCTTGGGGTTCAACAAGAATGGAAATCACTTTGGGACCCCAAAACAGTGAGTAATAGTCCACAAACGGGCCGTAATCGATAAAAACCACGAGTGTTGATGACCGACACGTAAACGCACCCTGTGGTTCGTTAATCG
>JAHHZJ010004289.1:0-10473 GCA_021437245.1 Aegilops speltoides | reverse complement strand
TTTGTAGATTAAGTTGGATCTGACAAGTGTTTACCTTTTTTTTTTCTGGAAACAACAAATTCATGAATATTAGTTGGATTTTAGAATCATTTTTTTCTGGAGATTTGACTCCGCCTTGTTTGGTGTTCCAGGGAGGTTTCTATATCCTTCCAAATCATTTCTCAGATCTTGCAATGGATTTGATCGCAAGAATGCTTATTGTTGATCCCATGAAGAGAATCACAATCCGTGAAATTCGAGACCACCCATGGTTTCAGAATCGCCTTCCACGCTACCTGGCAGTTGTTGGGGAACGTAGTAATTTCAAAATTTTTTCCTACGCACACGCAAGATCATGGTGATGTATAGCAACGAAAGGGGAGAGTGTTGTCCACATACCCTTGTAGACCCGAAGCGGAAGCGATCACAACGTAGAGGAAGTAGTCGTACGTTCTCCTCGCGATCCGACCGATCCCGGCGCCGTTACTCGACGCCCCGAGTTCTTGACACACGTACAGCTCGATGACGTCCCTCGACTCGATCCAGCCGAGTGTCGAGGAGAGTTCCACAAGACGACGGCGTGGTGACGATCTTGATGTTTCACGGCGCAGGGCTTCGCTTAAGCTTCGCGACGGTATAACCGAGGTGGAATATGGTGGAGGGGGCACCGCACACGGCTAAGGAACGATCTCACGATCAACTTGTGTGTTCCAAGGTGCCCCCTGCCCCGTATATAAAGGAGCCAGGGGAGGGGGCCGCGGCCAAGAGGGGCGCCAGGAGTCCTACTCCTCCGGGAGTAGGATTCCCCCAATCCTAGTTGGACTAGGATTCCTGAGGGGGAAAGAGAGAAGGGGGCGGCCCTTCTCCTAGTCCTAGTAGGACTAGGGAAGGGGGAGGCGCGCCCACCTTGGGCTGCCCCCTTCTCCTTTCCACTAAGGCCCATCGAGGCCCATTTACCTCCCGGGGGGTTCCGGTAACCTCCCGGTACTCCGGTAAATTCCCGTTTTCGCCCGGAATCATTCCGAACTCCAAACATAGGCTTCCAATATATCAATCTTTATGTCTCGACCATTCCGAGACTCCTCGTCATGTCCGTGATCACATCCGGGACTCCGAACTCCTTCGGTACATCAAAATACATAAACTCATAATAACCATCATCGTAACCTTAAGCGTGCAAGGACCCTACGGTTCGAGAACAATGTAGACATGACCTAGAACTATTCACGGTCAATAACCAACAGCGGGACCTGGATGCCCATATTGGTTCCTACATATTCTACGAAGATCTTTGTCGGTCGACCGCATAACAACATACGTTGTTCCCTTTGTCATCGGTATGTTACTTGCCCGAGATTCGATCGTCGGTATCCAATACCTAGTTCAATCTCGTTACGCAAGTCTCTTTACTCGTTCCGTAATACATCATCTCACAACTAACTCATTAGTTGTAGTGCTTGCAAGGCTTCAGTGATGTGCATTACCGAGAGGGCCCAGAGATACCTCTCCGACTATCGGAGTGACAAAACCTAATCTCAAATACGCCAACCCAACATCTGCCTTTGGAGACACCTGTAGTACTCCTTTATAATCACCCGATTCGTTGTGACGTTTGGTAGCACCAAAGTGTTCCTCCGTAAACGGAGTTGCATAATCTCATAGTTACAGGAACATGTATAAGTCATGGATAAAAGCAGTAGCAACATACTAAACGATCGTGTGCTAAGCTAAGGAATGGGTCATGTCAATCAGATCATTCTACTAATGATGTGACCTCGTTAATCAAATAACAACTCCTTTGTTCATGGTCAGGAAACATAACCATCTTTGATTAACAAGCTAGTCTAGTAGAGGCATACTAGTGACATCTTATTTTGTCTATGCATTCACACATGTATCATGTTTCCGGTTAATACAATTCTAGCATGAATGATAAACATTTATCATGAAATAAGGAAATAAATAATAACTTTATTATTGCCTCTAGGGCATATTTCCTTCAGTCTCCCACTTGCACTAGAGTCAATAATCTAGATCACATCACCATGTGATTAACATCGATAGTTCACATCATCATGTGATTAACACCCATAGTTCACATCGCCATGTGACCAACACCCAAAGGGTTTACTAGATTCAGTAATCTAGTTCACATCGCTATGTGATTAACACCCAAAGAGTACTAAGGTGTGATCATGTTTTGCTTGTGAGAGAGTCTTAGTAAACGGGTCTTTCACATTCAGATCCGTTATGTATTTTGCAATTTTTCTATGTCTACAATGCTCTGCACGAAGCTACTCTAGCTAATTGCTCCCACTTTCAATATGTATCTAGATCAAGACTTAGAGTCATCCAGATCAGTGTCAAAACTTGCATCGACGTAACCCTTTACGACGAACCTTTTGTCACTTCCATAATCGAGAAACATATCCTTATTCCACTAAGGATAATTTTGACCGCTGTCCAGTGATCTACTCCTAGATCACTATTGTATTCCCTTGCGAAACTCAGTGCAGGGTATACAATAGATCTGGTACACAGCATGGCATACTTTATAGAAACTATGGCCAAGGCATAGTGAATGACTTTCATTCTCTTTCTATCTTCTGCTGTGGTCGGGTTTTTTTTGAGTCTTACTCAATTTCACACCTTGTAACACAGGCAAGAACTCTTTCTTTGACTGTTTCATTTTGAACTACTTCAAAATCTTGTCAAGGTATGTACTCATTGAAAAAACTTATCAAGCATCTTGATCTATCTCTATAGATCTTGATGCTCAATATGTAAGTAGCTTTACCGAGGTCTTTCTTTGAAAAACTCCTTTCAAAACACTTCTTTATGCTTTGCAGAATAATTCTACATTATTTCCGATCTACAATATGTCATTCACATATACTTATCAGAAATGCTGTAGTGCTCCCACTCACTTTTTAGTAAATACAGGCTTCACCGTAAGTCTCAGATAAAACAATATGCTTTGATCAACTCATCAAAGCGTATATTCCAACTCCGAGATGCTTGCACCAGTCCATAGATGGATCGCTGGAGCTTGCATACTTTGTTAGCTCCCTTTGGATCGATAAAACCTTCTGGTTGCATCATATACAACTCTTCCTCCTAAAACCCATTCAGAATGCAGTTTTTACATCCATTTGCCAAATTTCATAAATTGTGGCAATTGCTAACATGATTCGGACAGACTTAAGCATCGCTACAGCTTGAGAAAAACTCATTGTAGTCAACACCTTGAACTTGTCAAAACCCTTTTGCGATAAGTCGAGCTTTGTAGATAGTAACACTACTATCGGCGTCCGTCTTCCTCTTGAAGATCCATTTATTTTCTATGGCTTGCCGATCATCGGCAACGCCACCAAAGTCCACACTTTGTTCTCATACATGGATCTCATCTCAGATTTCATGGCCTCAAGCCATTTCGCGGAATCTGGGCTCATCATCGCTTCCTCATAGTTCGTGGGTTCATCATGGTCTAGTTACATGACTTCCAGAACAGGATTACCGTACCACTTTGGTGCGGATCTCACTCTGGTTTACCTACGAGATTCGGTAGTAACTTGATCTGAAGTTACATGATCATCATCATTAGCTTCCTCACTAATTGGTGTAGTAGTCACAGGAACAGATTTCTGTGATGAACTACTTTCCAATAAGGGAGAAGGTACAATTACCTCATCAAGTTCTACTTTCCTCCCACTCACTTCTTTCGAGAGAAACTCCTTCTCTAGAAAGGATCCATTTATTAGCAACGAATGTTTTGCCTTCGGATCTGTGATAGAAGGTGTACCCAACAGTTTCCTTTGGGTATTCTATGAAGACGCATTCTCCGATTTGGGTTCGAGCTTATCAGATGAAACTTTTTCACATAAGCATCGCAGCCCCAAACTTTAAGAAACGACAACTTTGGTTTCTTGCTAAACCACAGTTCATATAGTGTCGCCTCAACGGATTTAGATGGTGCCCTATTTAACGTGAATGCAGCTGTCTCTAATGCATGATCCCAAAACAATATTGGTAAATCGGTAAGAAACATCATAGATTGTACTATATCCAATAAAGTACGGTTATGACGCTCGGACACACCATTATGATGTGGTATTCCAGTGGCATGAATTTGTGAAACTATTCCACATTGTTTTAATTGAAGACCAAACTCAGAACTCAAATATTCATCTCCACGATCAGATCGCAGAAACTTTATTTTCTTGTCACGATGATTTTCCACTTCACTCTGAAATTCTTTGAACATTTCAACTATTTCAGACTTATGTTTCATCAAGTAGATATACCCATATCTGCTCAAATCATCTTGTGAAGGTCGAAAATAACGATACTTGCCACGAGCATCAACACTCATTGGATCGCATACATCGGTATGTATTATTTCCAATAAGTCAAGAGCTTGTTCCATTGTTCCGAGAACGGAGTTTTAGTCATCTTGCCCATGAGGCACGGTTCGAAGTGCCAAGTGATTCATAATCAAGTGACTCCAAAAGTCCATCAAGATGGAGTTTCTTCATGCGCTTTACACCGATATGACCTAAACGGCAAGTGCCACAAATAAGTTGCACTATCATTATTAACTTTGCATCTTTTGGTTTCAATATTATGAATATGTGTATCACTACGATCGAGATCCCATGAACCATTTTCATTGGGTGTGTAACCATATAAGGTTTTATTCATGTAAATGAATAACAGTTTATTCTCTTACTTAAATGAATAACCGTATTGCAATAAACATGATCAAATCATATTCATGCTCAACGCAAACACCAAATAACATTTATTTAGGTTCAACACTAATCCCGAAAGTATAGGGAGTGTGCGATGATGATTATATCAATCTTGAAACTACTTTCAACACACATCGTCACTTCACTCTTAACTAGTTTCGCTTATTCGCAACTCCGCTTGAGTTACTACTCTTAGCAACCGAACCAGTACCAAATACCGAGGGGTTGCTATAAACACTAGTAAAGCACACATAAAACACCAGATATCAAATATACCCTTTTTCACTTTGCCATCCTTCTTATCCACCAAATATTTAGGGCAGTTCGCTTCCAAAGGACCATTTCCTTTGCAGTGTAAGCACTCGGTTTCAGGCTTTGGTTCAGCTTTGGGTTTCTTCGTGGGAGTGACAACTTGCTTGTCAATCTACTTGAAGTTCCCCTTTCTTTCCCTTTGCCCTTTTCTTGAAACTAGTGATCTTGTCAACCATCAACACTTGATGCTCTTTCTTGATTTCTACCTTCGTCGATTTCAACACCACGAAGAGCTCGGGAATCATTTTCGTCATCCCTTGCATACTATAGTTCATCACGTAGTTCTACTAACTTGGTGATGGTGACTAGAGAATTCATCAATCACTATCTTATCTCGGAAGATTAACTCCCACTTGATTCAAGCGATTGAAGTACCTGCACAATCTGAGTACATGCTCACTAGTTGAGCGATTCTCCTCCATCTTTTAGCTAAAGAACTTGTTGGAGACTTTCATATCTCTCAACTCGGCATTTGCTTGAAATATTAACTTCAATTCTGGAACATCTCATATGGTCCATGATGTTCAAAACATCTTTGAAGTCCCGATTCTAAGCCATAAAGCATGGTGCACAAAACTATCAAGTAGTCATCATATTGAGCTAGCCAAACGCTCATAACGTCCGCATCCGCTCCTGCAATAGGTCCGTCACCTAGCGGTGCATTAAGGACATAATTCTTACAGGCAGCAATGAGGATAAACCTCGATCACGGATCAAATCCGCATCATTGCTACTAACATTTTTCAACACAATTTTCTCTAGGAACATATCAAAATAAACATATGAAAACAACAACGCAAGCTATTGATCTTACAACATAATTTGCAAAATACTACCAGGACTAAGTTCATGATAAATTTAAGTTCAATTAATCATATTACTTAAGAACTCCCACTTAGATAGACATCTCTCTAGTCATCTAAGTGATCACGTGACCCAAATCAACTAAACCATAACCGATCATCACGTGAGATGGAGTAGTTTTCAATGGTGAACATCTTATGTTGATCATATCTACTATATGATTCACGCCGACCTTTCGGTCTCGTGTTCCGAGGCCATATCTGCATATGCTAGGCTCGTCAAGTATAACTCGAGTATTCTGCGTGTGCAAAACTGGCTTGCACCCGTTGTAGATGGACGAGAGCTTATCACACCCGATCATCACGTGGTGTCCGGGCACGACGAACTTTGGCAACGGTGCATACTCGGGAGAACACTTCTTGATAATTTAGTGAGAGATCATCTTATAATGCTACCGTCAATCAAAGCAAGATAAGATGCATAAAAGGATAAACATCACATGCAAATCAATATAAGTGATATGATATGGTCATCATCATCTTGTGCTTCATGATCTCCATCTTGTTGCACCACCATGATCACCATCGCCACCGGCGCGACACCTTGATCTCCATCGCAGCATCGTTGTCGCCTCGCCAAACTTATGCTACTACGACTATCGCTACCGCTTAGTGATAAAGTAAAGCATTACAGGCGATTGCATTGCATACAATAAAGCGACAACCATATGGCTCCTGCCATTGCCGATAACTTCGGTTACAAAACATGATCATCTCATACAATAAAATATAGCATCACGCCTTGACCATATCACATCACAACATGCCCTGCAAAAACAAGTTAGACGTCCTCTACTTTGTTGTTGCAAATTTTACGTGGCTGCTACGGGCTTAAGCAAGAACCAGTCTCACCCACGCATCAAAACCACAACGATATTTCGTCAAATAGACTCCGTTTTAACCTTCTCAAGGACCGGGCGTAGCCACACTCGGTTCAACTAAAGTGAGAGAGACAGACACCCACCAGTCACCTTTAAGCAATGAGTGCTCGTGGCGGTGAAACCAGTCTCGCGTAAGCGTCTGGCGTAATGTCGGTCCGGGCCGCTTCATCTCACAATACCGCTGAACCAAAGTATGACATGCTGGTAGGTAGTATGACTTGTATCGCCCACAACTCACTTGTGTTCTACTCGTGCAAAACATCAAACCATAGAAAAAACCTAGGCTCGGATGCCACTGTTGGGGAACGTAGTAATTTCAAAAATTTTCCTACGCACACGCAAGATCATGGTGATGTATAGCAACGAGAGGGAGAGTGTTGTCCACATACCCTTGTAGACCCGGCGGAAGCGATCACAACGTAGAGGAAGTAGTCGACGTTCTCCTCGCGATCCGACCGATCCCGGCGCCGTTACTCCGACGCCCCGAGTTCTTGACACACGTACAGCTCGATGACGCCCTCGACTCCGATCCAGCCGAGTGTCGAGGAGAGTTCCACAAGACGACGGCGTGGTGACGATCTTGATGTTTCACGGCGCGAGGCTTCGCTTAAGCTTCGCGACAGTATAACCGAGGTGGAATATGGTGGAGGGGGCACCGCACACGGCTAAGGAACGATCTCACGATCAACTTGTGTGTTCTGAAGGTGCCCCCTGCCCCGTATATAAAGGAGCCAGGGGGGGGGGGCCGGCCAAGAGGGGCGCGCCAGGAGTCCTACTCCTCCGGGAGTAGGATTCCCCAATCCTAGTTGGACTAGGATTCCTGGGGGAAAGAGAGAAGGGGGGCGGCCCTTCTCCTAGTCCTAGTAGGACTAGGGAAGGGGGAGGCGCGCCCACCTTGGGCTGCCCCTTCTCCTTTCCACTAAGGCCCATCGAGGCCCATTTACCTCCGGGGTTCCGTAACCTCCGGTACTCGAGAATTCCGCCGCCTTACCGAATCATTCGAACTCCAAACATAGGCTTCCAATATATCAATCTTTATGTCTCGACCATTCCGAGACTCCTCGTCATGTCCGTGATCACATCCGGACTCGAACTCCTTCGGTACATCAAAATACATAAACTCATAATAACCATCCATCGTAACCTTAAGCGTGCGGACCCTACGGTTCGAGAACAATGTAGACATGACCTAGAACTATTCACGGTCAATAACCAACAGCGGGACCTGGATGCCCATATTGGTTCCTACATATTCTACGAAGATCTTTGTCGGTCAGACCGCATAACAACATACGTTGTTCCCTTTGTCATCGGTATGTTACTTGCCCGAGATTCGATCGTCGGTATCCAATACCTAGTTCAATCTCGCTACCGCAAGTCTCTTTACTCGTTCCGTAATACATCATCTCACAACTAACTCATTAGTTGTAGTGCTTGCAAGGCTTCATGATGTGCATTACCGAGAGGGCCCAGAGATACCTCTCCGACTATCGGAGTGACAAAACCTAATCTCAAATACGCCAACCCAACATCTGCCTTTGGAGACACCTGTAGTACTCCTTTATAATCACCCGATTCGTTGTGACGTTTGGTAGCACCAAAGTGTTCCTCCGTAAACGGAGTTGCATAATCTCATAGTTACAGGAACATGTATAAGTCATGGATAAAAGCAGTAGCAACATACTAAACGATCGTGTGCTAAGCTAAGGGAATGGGTCATGTCAATCAGATCATTCTACTAATGATGTGACCTCGTTAATCAAATAACAACTCCTTTGTTCATGGTCAGGAAACATAACCATCTTTGATTAACAAGCTAGTCTAGTAGAGGCATACTAGTGACATCTTATTTTGTCTATGCATTCACACATGTATCATGTTTCCGGTTAATACAATTCTAGCATGAATGATAAACATTTATCATGAAATAAGGAAATAAATAATAACTTTATTATTGCCTCTAGGGCATATTTCCTTCAGCAGTGCCACCACCAAACACGGCACAACACGCCAAAATGGTACCCCATCTATTTCACATTCAAGCAACTATCATATCTGCACAGTTAAACTTTTCAGCCTTTATCCACTAATATATACAGGATCTTGGATGGATGATAGGAAAACTAAGATCAAAACTTTTGTCATGAAATATTCTCTTTTATGGGTAGAATATCAATGTAATATTTGCAAAGAAAATCAATGGCCATAGTTGCGCCCTTGGTTTCAGAAAGGTAGCACGTCAAGTCTCCTTGCAATGCTGCTCTTTTATTTATCAAAAAATGCGTTTACTATCGAGCATTCAAATGCCGTTTCTATGGCAATGATATACTGATTTGCTAGATGTTCATTTCAGAAGATTGACATAGATACACTTCAAGATGTTGTCAATCTGGGATATGATAAAGATCATGTGTGTGAATCGTTGTGCAATAGGCTGATAAATGAGGTATATTCAAACAAAAATCAGTGATTCATTCCATTCAGTTTTCATAACTAACTTTATACTATATGTTTATAGGAAACTGTTGCATATTACTTGCTCTTGGACAATCGGTTCTGGGCTGCTAGTGGCTATTTGGGGGCTGACTATCAACAAGCATTGGTTAGTTCACATTTGCATCATCTGTGACCTATTTAATGCACTAAAGGTTTAAGCACTATTAACTTTATGAATGGATGGATCTCTAGGATAGGAGTTTTAATCAGTTTACTCTATCGGAATCAGCAAGCCCAAGTACGAGGAATTATCTTCCAGGAAGTAATGATTCTCACGGCAGTGGCTTGCAGCCATATTATCGCGTTGAAAGAAAATGGGCTCTTGGGCTCCAGGTCTTGCAAACTGACCACTTTACTTTGCTTTGTTTTGCACATTTAGCTATTGATCTAATCCATCACTTATCCAGCAGTCTCGAGCTCAACCTCATGCGATAATGATTGCGGTTCTAAAAGCACTTAAGGAATTAAATGTCCGTTGGAAGAAGAATGGGGACTACAACATGAAATGCAGGTGGTACCCTGGGTTTCCTCAGGTCAGTGATATGTTGTTACATGCCAACCACAGATTTGTAGATGACTCTACCATCATGGATAATGGCGATGTTAACAGGAGACTATCTGCTGTGATCAAGTTTGAAATTCAGGTGTGCAACACCTTCTACTACTGACTTATTTTTTTACAATAACAAAAAAGGGATTTTCTACTCATTGTCGCCTTCACAGTGGCATCACTAGATAAGATAATGGTTTTGCTGGAGCCAATATATTTGATTCGTAATTGTTACGAAGTGAGAAAAGTGACCATCTTTATGTCTTGCATGTGTCTGCTATTGCAAACAACTATTGTCGACTGACTCATGCATATTGGTAGAAATAACTTCTCATATTTAAAGCTGCACAGTGTTGGTGGGTTCTATGCTTCAGGTGTTAGAAATTAGAATTTGCCGGCATGGTACTGTATATACTAGCTGTCTATTTGGTACTAAATTTAATTTATTTTTCTCCAGCTTTACAAGACCAGGGATGACAAGTACCTGCTAGATATGCATAGAGTTAGTGGACCTCAGCTCCTCTTCCTGGAATTTTGTGCGGCCTTCCTTACCAACCTTAGGGTTCTATGGCTACTTCCTGTTTTGGTTGAGTGGTGAATAGCAAAACATATGACTGTCCCATGCGGTGCGGTTCATTGTC
>JAHHZJ010004287.1:0-46364 GCA_021437245.1 Aegilops speltoides | reverse complement strand
ATTGCAGCCTTAAGACAAGGAAAAATTCAAGAAGAATATTATCGGAATTACAAACTGGCTTGATTAGATGTGGTATTTTGAGGAGAATGAAGCTATGCTTGCACGCTCGGTGGATTAAATAGAGATTCAACCATTCTAGATTATGGATTATAATAATATCACTGCTTATTCCATCTTGCTTGGTTGAACGTAATGCGGATCGACATGCATTGGCGCCACTAACTTTTCCGAGGTCACCTTCATCATGGACACATGCATCATCTACCCACCAATCACCTCCTTCAGGTGCCACCTCCAACCGTGATACAAGAAAGGGCACAACCACCACTATCCCCAAGAGCACCCCGCCGGGGCAGGTTTCCTTCTTCACACCAGGCACACAAGTGATATTATTTGTCGCGGAAGGAAAGAGGACATTTTTGGAGAGAATGCAAATCTCAGCGGTAATGATTGCAGAGGATGGTGGGTATGAGTCCGCTTAGTGACTATGATGAGGAACTTTGGCCTTATTACACATGAGGAACACGGGGAGATGATTCGATCATGAGACACAATACATCGCAAGATGCCAATGAATTTTAGTTGCCGCAGGTTACAAAGCTGAAAAAATCAGAGGCATAATTTGTTTACAAAGGAGTTGTGAAGGAACGTTTATTCCCCATCAGATGGAGGGAGCCAAAACTTGGCTAAGGGAGATGGTGGAGAATATCTTCACCACAAGACCACATCCACATCCTTACTACATCCAATGGTTAAACAACAGGGCAAGGTTAAGGTAACATGACTATTCGTGCATTTTAGTATCTCTACATATGCTGATTATGTTGATTGTGATGTGGTATATAAGCATTTTTATTACTTGGGCACCATGGCAATTTGATAAAATTTGACACCATGGTAGAAACAATCATATACTCTTGTTCATAAGGATAAAATATTACTTTGCTTCCTATGACCCGAGTCCATTTTGAAAGATGATATTAATAGAGCTAATAAAGCAAAACAGGAGAAAATAAGAGTGAAAATCAGATTGTAAAAGAATTTGAGCAAACAAAGCCTTAATAAAACCATCTTGGCTTCAAATTAAAAAAAGTGCATGTTTACTTGCCACCAAATCTGATATTGATGAGCTAGATTTTAGCAAATCTATTTGCCTATGCTTTTGTGTAAAGAGGCAATTTTCATTCGAGGAGTGCCTTCCCTTTGCCTCCCGTCACTAACATTTTGAGAGTTCCGACGCCTTTCCACAAGACGCCACCGGATTACCACCTATTCGAGGGATTGAGCATCAAATTGACTTAATTCCCGGCATCATTACCCAACCGCACCATACCGCATAACCAAGGAGACGAAGGAGATTAGGCGAAGAGCTGCTCCAAAGGTTATATACGCAATCCCTTTAGTCTTTGTGTTCCTATTATTCTAGTGCCGAAAAGGATGGTGCACGATGTGTGGTCAACAAGAGCAAGTTGATCATGGAATTCCTCCTCAAGAGCAACATGAGGATGATTACCTCCACGACAAGAACGCCATCATCAACATCGACTCAACACAATGAAGAGCAACGCCATGGCAAGCTCAAGTTCACAATGCCCAAGTTCAATGGAACCAATGATCCCAAGAGTACCTCTCATGGGCATTGAAGGTCGATAAAATCTTTCGCTTGCACAACTATGAGGAAGAGAAGAAGATCGCTATGGCATCACTTGAGTTCCAAGACTATGTGCTCATATGGTGAACAAGTCCTTGAGCGCCGACAAGCAAGAGGTGAACCTCCAATCACCACTTGGGCTCAAATGAAGGATGTCATGCAGCACGCTTTGTGCCCACCTACTACAACCGTGATCTCTTCAAGAAGCTACAACTAATCTGTGGCCTTGGTGGAGGGGTCCAAACTAACCCTATCTCTCTTGTTTCCCACACATACGGACTCTAAAAATAGCCTATACTAATGTATTTCGAAATTACATGGGCTCAATAATAAGGTGATTTAGACCTAGAATAGCCTCGGACGAAATTATAAAGTGGCATCTTGTATATTTCGTCCAAGGCTTCATGCACTCATTATGGTGGCTTCAAAGTCCAATCATCACTTGTAACCCCATTCTGTCCTTCCTACATGCCACCATCTTCATGCTTGTTCTTGCTCCAATATTCATCCTTCTCCAAGCTAGGCCCTTCATTTGTAAGCAAAACAAATGTATCCAATTTAGGCAAGCATCATATTCTCATGAACATTAGAATCATTACCAAGAAACAGTACCGGTAATTTAGCTGGCGGCGCGAGCCTAGTAATTGGTCCATGTATAGCAACAGGGGTCAGGTGTAACAATGGTATTGATGTCCTCATCATCCTCCCCTTCTTGAAATGAAGTCGCCTCGACGGAAGTTCATCTTCCTCACCCAAATATGGCTTCAAATCAATGTTAAAAGGGACTAACCCCAAATCTGCAGCTCAAGTTTATATGATCATTTACTTTCTCCAACACCTTAAAGGGACCATCAAGACGGGATTAGCTTTGATTTAAATCAGAAATCTATCCTCATAAATGTAACCAAACAAGATCCTGTGCAAACACAACATGTTTTCTACCCTTATCTCCAGAAGTTTATATTTAGCATTCATACGCCAATGTTTTCCTTAGTTAACTCCATGCATTTTTAAAATCAACTCAGACGCTCTTTAGCATCAAAATTAACCTTCTCCAAGATGGAAGAGGCAACAAATCAATAGGTACGAGGTAGGAAACCATACACAACTTCAAAAGGGCACATCTTAGTAGTAGAATGCAATGAACAATTATAAGCAAATTCAATATGAGGCAAGCATTCCTCCCACATTTTCTTATTTTTCTTTAGAACAGCCCTAAGCATAGTAGACAATGTTCTATTGACTACTTCATTTGTCCATCACTGGGGTGACAAGTAGTACTAAAAGCAGTTTAGTCCCCAACTTAGCCCATAAACATCTCCAAAAGTGGCTAAGAAATTTAGTATCGATCTGAAACAATAGTATTTGGCACACCATGCAAACGAATAATTTCAAAGAACAAATCAGCAACATTGACAAAGATCATCGCTTATGACATGGTATAAAGTGTCATTTTCGAGAATCTATCCACGATAACAAATATCCTCCTCTTCTTTGTTCTAGGTAAACCTAAAACAAAGTCCATAGATATATCCTCCCAAGGAACACTAGGTACAGTGCAAAGTGATAGAGGCGAGGTGTCCCGCCGATGAGATGGTGGATTTCGCTGGTGGAAGTCTCTTTTGACGATCCGACCACGAAGCGGCGAGGACGCCGCATTTAGCAATCGCTAAACCAACTCCGAGAGGTTATTGACCACGCCGAGCACGATCAACCTGACCACGAGGGTCTATTTCTCAGCAAACGAAGAACAAGCAAGAAACTGAGATTGCAACTGGATATTGCGAAATAAGATGAAAGCTTTATTGATCAAGGTGGGGTTCTGTGGACGCTTTGTCCGGTCGTTGAACACAAACGGCACGCTGTTGCAGCTATGGCAAACTTTTGATCTAAACAAAACCCAAAGTCTAAACGGTGCCCTAAGGGTTGTATATATGGAGGAAGAGGGGTGAATTTCAGTTTCTTGGAGGGGTCCAAACTAACCCTATCTCTTGTTTCCACACATACGGACTCTAAAAATAGCCTATACTAATGTATTTCTGAAATTACATGGCCTGGCTCAATAAGGTGACGAGCACTCCAGAATAGCCTATGGACGAATATTATGAAGTGGCATCTTGTATATTTCGGCCCATGCACTCCTTATGGTGGCTTCAAAGTCCTGAAATCATCACTTGTAACTCCGTTTGATCCCCTGCAGATGCCATCAAATCCATGTGTGTTCTTGCTCCAATGTTCATCCTTCAAGCTAGGCCCTTCATTTGTAAGCAAAACCAATGTATCCAATTTAGGCAGCATCATATTCTCATGAACATTAGAATCATTACCAAGAAACGAAAGTACCGTATTTTAGTCTGGCGTATGCAGCTCAGTAATTGGTCCAAGATGTATAGCAGCAGGGGCTGTGGGTGTAACAATGGTATTGATGTCCTCATCATCCTCCCTTCTTGAAATGAAGTCGCCCTCGACGGCAGCTCATCTTCCTCACCCAAATATGGCTTCAAATCCAATGTTAAAAGTGGACTAACCCCAAAATCTGCAGCAGCTCAAGTTTATATGCATTATCATTTACTTTCTCCAACACTTTAAAGGGACCAGCAGCACGTGGCATTAGCTTTGATTTATGCAAATCAGAAATCTATCCTCGCTTAAATGTAACCAAACAAGATCTCTGTGCAAACACAACATGTTTTCTACCCTTATCTCCAGCAAGTTTATATTTAGCATTCATACGCCAATGTTTTCCTTAGTTAACTCATGCATTTTAAAATCAATTCAGCACGCTTTTAGCATCAAAATTAACTTTCTCCCAAGATGGAAGAGGCAATAAATCAATAGGTACGAGGTAGGAAATGATGAGGACATGAGTACTTTGTATATGACCAAAAATATTGCATACATGCATATTTCGTGTGATTTCTAGTGCAAACTATTCAATAATCTATTTATGTTATCCAGAAAAAATACTTCACACACTTTTGTGTTTTGTCTAATTGCAGGTGTATGGACATTTGTACAATCCACATATGAAGATAAGGAAGAAAGAGATGTTTATTTGCTGTTCAAAAGTCCTCTCACGTCACTTTTGGCCCAAGAGAAGATAGAGTCCAAGTCTCTCACGTTCTGGATTCAGATTCGGACTGCATAGACATACCTGACTCAAAACGCCAACAACTATTTCATACGGACTCCGAATTGGGTGATTCTTTTTTGTTGAAAGAAGATTTCATGCTGTTTCCAGCACAATTGAATCACCTTAAAATCCGTCCGGAGCGTTGAGTTGTGGACAAAACAATCTGACGCTGCACAGAATCCGAGTCAAACTATAAGTCCAAAGGTGTTACGCCACCTCCACTTGGGCCCATTGGCCTTGTACGACCTAGGGTTAGTTTTAGGCTGCCTTGGACGTCCTCCCACCTCCTTGCCGCCACCCTTGCTCCTATATAAATAGATCCATCTAGTAGCTTTTGTGGGATTTGTTTAGTTGTGTTAGCCATTGCAACTTCGGTACTTCTGCTTGTGTCCAACGACAGCACTCAAGACCGCTACGGATCCCCACCTTTATCAATACTTCATACATACCGCAATATTCAGATTGCTTTTATCATATTCTTGCTTGTTCTTCGATTGCTTGCAGGAATAGACCTTCGTGGTCAGGTTGATTGTGCTCCGCATGGTCAATAACCTCGGAGTTGGTTTAGCGATTGCTATAATAACGCCGTCAGCACGCTTGTAGTCGGATCGCCAAAGTCGCTCCACCAAATCGATAGTTATCATCTCATCGAAGATCGACACCTCGCCTATCGTGAAACCATACAATTTCAAAAGCGACATCTTAGTAGTAGAATGCAATGAACGATTATAAGCAAATTCAATATGAGGCAAGCATTCTTCCCACATTTTCTTATTATTCTTCAAAACAGCCCTAAGCATAGTAGACAATGTTCTATTGACTACTTCAGTTTGTCCATCATTGGGGTGACAAGTAGTACTAAAAGAAGTTTAGTCCCCAACTTAGCCCATAAACATCTCCAAAAGTGGCTAAGAAATTTAGTATCACGATCTGAAACAGTATTTGGCACACCATGCAAGCTTAATAATTTCACAAAGAACAAATCAGCAACATTATAAAAGATCATCGCTTATGACATGGTATAAAGTGTGCCATTTTTAGAATCTATCCATTTACAACAAATATGCTATCCTCCCTTCTTTTGTTCGGTAAACCTAAAACAAAGTCCATAGATATATCCTCCCAAGGAACACTAGGTACAGCAAAGGCATATATAAACCATGAGGATTGAGTCGTGACTTAGCTTTTTTGACGTAGTGCAGCGAGCAACAAAACGCCAACATCCCGCCTCATCTTTGGCCAAAAGAAATGTGTAGCTAGTATATCCTCGCCTTTCACGCAAAGTGTCCCATTAGTCCTCCTCCATGCGCCCCTGAACAACAAAAGACGAACGGAGCTAGCTGAATGCATAGCTTGTTAGAACAAATGAAATCCATCATTAATGACTTAACTTGTTCCATGTTCTACCTTCTTACAATTCTGCAATACATCGCTAAATTCAGCATCATGCACATATTGGTCTTTGATGGTCTCCAAACCAAATATTTTAAAGTCATGTTGTGAAAGCATAGTATAACGATTTAGACAATGCATCAGCAATAACATTTTCTTTTACCCTTCTTGTGTTTAATGACATAAGGAAAGTCTCAATGAATTCAACCCATTTAGCATGTCTATTCAGTTTAGCTTGACTTTTAATATGTTTCAAAGATTCATGATCGTAATGTATAACAAATTTTGGGCCATAAATAATGTTGCCATGTTTCTAAAGTCCCAACAAGAGCATATAATTCTTTATCATAAGTAGAGTAATTCAGACTAGGCCCACTCAATTTTTCGTAAAAGTATGCAACAGGTTTGCATCTTGTAATAACACACCTCCTAATCCAATTCCACTAGCATCACATTCAAGCTCAAAAGTCTTATTAAAATCGTGAAGTTGGAGTAAAGGAGCATGTGTCAACTTACCTTTCAACACCGTGAAGGCTTCTTCCTGCAAGGTACCCCAAACAAAAGGCACATCCTTCTTTGTAAGCTCATTGAGAGGTGCAGCAATGGTGCTGAAATCTCTCACAAAACGCCTATAGAATCCAATGAGGCCAAGAAAACCTCACTTGGGTGACCGCTGGGTCGGCCAACTCTCAATAGCTTCAATCTTGGCTTTATCAACTTCAATTCCTGTGGAGTAAAAGATAGCCAAGAAAAGACACTGCTCGTGCAAAAGGTGCACTTCCCAAGGTTACCAAACAAACGTGCATCACGAGAGCAATAAAAACAGCACGAATGTTCCAAATGTTCCTCCAAAGATCTGCTATAAATCAATATGTCATCAAAGTAAACTACCACAAATCGTCCAATGAAAGCACGAAACTTCGCTCATTAATCTCATGAAAGTACTAGGTGCATTAGTTAACCCAAAAGGCATGACTAACCACTCATATAATCCAAACTTAGTTTTAAATGTTGTTTTCCATTCATCCCAATTTCATAACGAATTTGATGGTATCCACTACGCAAATCAACTTTGGAGAATATTGTAGAGCCACTCAATTCATCAAGCATATCATCTAGCCTAGGAATAGGATGACGATAACGAATAGTAATATTATTAATGCCTCTACAATCAACACACATACGCCGACGCACTCATCCTTTTTCGCACTAGAATAATAGGAACAGACAAGGACTAAGGGATTCGCAGATATAACCTTTGTCGAGAAGCTCTTGTACTTGACGATAATCTCCTTCGCCTCTTCCGATTGGTACGGTATGGCGACGGTTTGGCAAAGGAAGCACCGAATTAAGTCAACTGATGCTCAATCCTCGAATAGGCGGTAATCCCGTGGCACGCCTTGTGGAAAGACGCCAAATAACTCCCCGCAAAATGTTAGTGACAAAGAGCGGCAAAGAGGAAGGCACGCCTCTAATGAAAATAATGCCTCTTTGCACACAAAAGCATAGCAAACAGATTTGCTAAAATCTAGCTCATCAATATCAGATTTAGTGGCAAGTAAACATGCACTTTTCAATTTAATTTCAAACAACACTAGATGGTTTACTATTAGGCTTCATATGTTGCTCAAATTCTTTTGCCACAATCTGATTTTCACTCTTATTTTTCTCCTATTTTGCTTTATTAGCTCTATTAATATCATCTTTCAAAATGGACTCGAGTCATAGGAAGCAAAGTAATATTTTTATCCTTATGAACAAGAGTATACCGATTGTTTCTACCATGGTGCAGAATTTTTATCAAATTGCCATGGTCTACCAAGTAACAAGGAACATGCTTGCATAGGTACCACATCACAATCAACATAATCAGCATATGTAGAGATACTAAAATGCACATAACAAAGACGTGTTACCTTAACCTTGCCGCTGTTGTTGAACCATTGGATGTAGTAAGGATGTGGATGTGGTCTTGTGGTGAGAGATAGCTTCTCCACCATCTCCATGCTAGCTAAGTTATTGCAGCCCTCCATCTATGATGACGCTAATAGAACGCTCCTTCACAACTCCTTTGTATGGAACAAATTATGCCTCGATTTTGCTCAGCTTGTGTAACTCGCACACTCAAAACACGTTGAGCAACTAAACATTCATACTGTCAAGATCTTCAAAGAGCTGTATTGTGTCTCATGATCAATCATCCCCACCGTGTTCCTCATGTAATAAGAGCCGAGTCTCTCATCATAGTCACTAGCGGACTCATACCCACCATCCTCGTGAGCAATCATCACACGCTGAGATTTGCATTCTCAAGAAATGTCCTCTTCCTTACAACCATTTACAAATAATATCACTTGTGTGCCCGCTGACGCCATGGAAGAAGAAGAGCTCAGCAGGCCGCAGTGTGCCTTGGCAGATAGTGGTGGTTGTGCCGCTTGTATCAATGTTGGAGGTGGCACCAAGGAGGTGATGGTGCAAAGAAGTAGATGATGCACGGTGTCCATGATGAAGGTCGACTGCAGAAAAGTTAGTGCGCGCCAATGCTCACGATCCCAAGACTTCACGCTCAGCTTTACAAGCAAGATGGAATAAAGATATTATTATAATCCTTATAGTCTAGAATGGTCTCAATCTCTATTTAATCCACCCAAAACGTGCAAGCATAGCTTCATTCTCCTCAACAATACCACATCTAATCAAGCCAGTTTGTAATTCCTGATAATATTCTTCTACAGAATTTTTTCCTTGTCTTAAGCGCTGCAATTTTTGAAGTAATTCACATTGATAATATGGTGGAACCCAACGAGTACGCATAGCAGTTTTCAAAGCAGCCCAAGTAGTGAAAGGATATAATCTACAATGTTCGCACCACCAAACACATGCAAAGCTAGTGAAAGCACAAACAGCAGCAGAACACGCCTCTCCTCAGATATTGTAAACATGTAAATCGTTGTTCGTTTTAACTCCCAAGTAAGATATATATCAGGAACATATCTACCTCAAATGGTGGAATATTCAATTTCAGTTTAGGGAGATGGTCATGATCTCGCACTGAGGGGGAGCCCTAACATTGCCATTATTTGCATGTGGACGACCGGTGGTTGTGGTGCCGGTGGTTGCACGAGTTCGATGTTGATCAACCTCCTCCTAATCGCCCGTGATACTATCATCCTCGTACCAAAGAGCGCAGAGAGGAGCCGCCAGTACACCAACAGCAGAGTAGCGGCACCGAATTTTGTCCTCGCTCAATAGGAACACGCTGAGCTCGGCCCATACCGATTCGGAAGGGGCGAAGTTGTCAAAGTAAGAGGTGCGATAGGTGCAGCCGGTGGTTGTGGAAAACGCTACGAGCAATTCATCAAACTTGCTATCGCTTTGTTTCAAACGCCTTCTCAATGCCATCTATCTTCTCCATGGCCGCCAAATCTGTTTAGCACATCTTGCACCTGTCCAATCATCATTTGCTGAAACTTATCATGTAGCTGTTTGTTCGTCAGTTCTCCCAATCAGCCTCATCGCTTGTGATCCTGCCATTGTTAGCAGCAAGAGAAACACACAAGAATATGATCCCAGACTACTAGGAAGTGGTGGTGGTGGTGTGGTGATAAATACAACCGGCAAGCAAATCTCAAATTTACGAAGTTCTTACCAAGAAAAGTGTGATCGGCAACCGCAGTAGTCAAAACTCTCAAAGCTTGATAGAGCGATTACAGGAGAGTCCAACGCACGACGAGATGTATGTGGAGCTGGAAGGCTTATAATATGGTAGCAAAAGGGTCAGCAATAATCAATTCAGAGATGCAAAGTTGAATAAATGCTCAACGACGGTGATCGCTGGTCCTAGGCTAGACTGTGCTAGAGACGCGAGCCTAGAACACCAACAAAATCACGGCGCAAGACGTAAACAAGGGAGGAGCACACTGAATTTTTTCTTTTTTTTGTTTTTTTCTTTTTTTTTTTGCTCCGCAACAATTTTTTCAAAAAGTCTACAAATGGTCTAAAACTGCCTAGCCGTTTTCTGCACTTAGTTTTTTTTTTGAATCCGAACTATTTTTCCGCGGATGGCTCGAAGTTGGGAGTCTTCACATGCACTGGAGTATCGCGTGATCTCGAAATCGAGAACAATGCAACAATTATCGGACTTGACTAGGACTGTGGCGGAGATGAATCTGTGGAACTCGATGGTGGCGAAGATGAATCGTGGAACTCGGACCGTGGCGCGATGCTAACTGGTGGAACTTCGACCGTGGCGCGATGGCGGCGGATATGTGGTGGTGTATATGGATTCGGGACGTGAATATGGTGGTGGTATATGGCAGCAGGACGGACAACCTGTGAATGTAACTCAAACTCTAAAAGACTAGACGCTAAGACCAAGAATCGGACACGACGATGCAAACGCAAATTCAACAAAGCAAATACAAAAAGATTATGCAAAGGCTCGATTGGTTCGGATGGGATGAACTAACCCTAATTTTTTTTGTGGCTTTTTCGTGGACTATAGGTATGAAGAACAGACCATCTAAACCATTTAAAATCAGAAAATCTCACCGAGCAACCCGGAAATCTGATACCACTTGATAGAGGCAAAGGTGTCCCGCCTTCGATGAGATGGTGGATTTCGCTTGGTGGAAGTCTTTGACGATCCGACTACTTAACGGCGAGGACGCCGCGCTTTAGCAATCGCTAAACCAACTCCGAGAGGTTATGACCACGCCGAGCACCCATCAACTGACCACGAAGGTCTGCTTCGCGAGCAAACGAAGAACAAGCAAGAAACTGAGATTACAACTGATATTGTAATATAAGATGAAAGCTTTATTGATCAAGGTGGGTCTGTGACGCTTTGTCCGGTCGCTGAACACAAACGGCACGGGTTGCAGCTATGGCGAACTTTGATCTAAACAAAACCCAAAGTCTAAACGGTGCCCTAAGGGCTGTATATATGGAGGAAGAGGGGTGAATTTCGTGGCCTTGGTGGAGGGGTCCAAACTAACCCTATCTCTTGTTTCCACACATACGGACTCTAAAAATAGCCTATACTAATGTATTTCGAAATTACATGGGCTCGCTCAATAATAAGGTGACGAAGCACCTAGAATAGCCTCCTCGACGAAATTTATGAAGTGGCATCTTGTATATTTCTGTCCAAGGCTTCATGCACTCATTATGGTGGCTTCAAAGTCCTGAAATCATCACTTGTAACTCCACTTTTGTCCTTCGCATGCCATCATCTCCATGCTTGTTCTGCTCCAATGTTCATCCTTCTCCAAGCTAGTCCCTTCATTTGTAAGCAAAACAAATGTATCCAATTTAGGCAAGATTACAATCATTCTCATGAATATTGTAAATCATTAACAAGAAATCCAAAGTAGTGTAACAATGGTATTGATGTCCTCATCATAGTGTTCCTTGGGAGGATATATCTATGGACTTTGTTTTAGGTTTACCTAGAACAAAGAAGGGAGGATAGCATATTTGTTGTCGTGATAGATTCTAAAATGGCACACTTTATACCATGTCATAAGCCGATGATGCTGTTAATGTTGTTGATTTGTTCTTTCGTGAAATTATTCGCAGGCGGTTGATGCGAGCATCCCACGCCATCCCCATGTACACTCCGACTACTCTCCAAGCCCCAAGAGGACATATGACGAGACCTCAACATACGCCATTGGACACAAGGTGAATTCAATCCTCCCCGAACCATTACTTCCGTGATATGAGACATTTGCCATTACCTCATGCATGGACCTTGCATACACTCAGTACAACCAAGATGACCATGGAGAATCCAAGGACCAAGGCCAAGCATGGAAGAGAAGACGGAAGAAAGGACAAGAAGAAGACGGAGGGTGGTCGAATCAGCCGACGTCCGGCCTCCGCTCGATCATCCGTCCAACGGATCATCCGACCATCTCTGATCATCCGTAAAGGCGCCAAGGCAACAGAAGCCTCGACGAAGCCGGATCATCCGGACGGTCGCCCGGATCATCCGGAACCCGACACCGGATCATCCGCCACCATCCGGATCATCCGACTCACCAGGCATACTTGGGCCGAGGTCTGTGGTACCCTTCGCCTCACTTACCCCTTCGTGGCTTAGCACTATAAATAGACCTCCTCCTCCCCACTTTGAGGGTTAGCATTGATTAGCTCATATTTGTGTGAGAGCCTTTGCTCATCCACTTTGCCATTCTCCTCGAGATCAGACCTCCGCCTAGGAGAAGATCCTCGGATTCAAGGCCCCTATCTAGGAAGATCCCCTCGGATTCAAGGCCCCTATAGGAAGAACATCAAGGCCTCCTCTTGAGATGAACGTTCCTTTGTATTCCCTAGTCGACTATGTATCTTGTGGATCTCATGTGTGTATGTTGATCTAGAACTGTGTGATCGATTCCTTGTTGGTTGAGTGATTTCTCGCTTTCCCTGGTTCCCCTGCTTCCGCTGTTCTTCGTGGTTTCCGTGAGGATCCCTCCAAACGTGAAAGATCGGCGAATTAGGTTCCACCACATCATATGGTATCATGAGCCACGCTGATCACGCTTTTTGGAGCCCCTACCCTCTTTTTCTAGCTTGATTTTGTTGATTTCGGCCCTAAATCCTAAAATCCCCACCAAAATAGCCCCCAAAATTTTTGTGATTTGTTAGTTTTGATGATGTTTTGTTGATTTTGATCCATGGATTTGCTTGGTTTCAAGTGGATCTAGCATCTCCCCAAGTTTCCACCTTCCATCCATGAAATCCTCAAATTTTCCCCGAAAATCATCCATTTCACCAAAAATTGGCCCCGAGAGCAAATCCCGAAAGGGTTGATTTAGCCGATCATCCGGACAATCTCCGGATCATCCGGACCTGCCCGATCAGCCGACGCCTGACGCGCGGATAAATCGCGACCCGTAAAACAGAACCGGCCGACGAACCCGGATCATCCGATTTCTCCCGATCATCCGACCGAGCTCGATCATCCGGACCTCCTCCCGGATCATCCGGTTTACTCCTGAAACCGACTTCGCTGATTTTTGTTTTGTCCATAACTAATTCATCCGAACTCCGATTTTGACGTTTTAGCCTGCTTGAAGCTCTTGACATCCCCTTCCCACAAAAATATCACCAACACCATTTGACTCCATCAAATTTTCCAAAATTTGGCAAGTTTGCCTAGGCCCTCCACCATATCATCCGCATAGCCACCACCGACTTCCGCAACTCCAACCAATTTTGTTCCTCATGGTTGTTTGAGTTGTGATTCGAGTCTCCTAAGGTGTTTCGCCACTTAGGACGGTTGTCTTCATCAACCACCACCACCACTTCCGCATAAGCGCGCCCACCATACACTTCCACCACCCCCAACTTAACCCAATAGTTTTTGAGCTTGTTTGAGTTGTGGCTTGTGTCTCCTAAGGTGTTTAGGCTTTAGGGACCGGTGCTTCAACTCTTACACCGTATAGCCCATCATCCCACTTCCGCATTGCCAAGTGCAAACCACCACCGATTCCCGCTACCACCATTTTGACATTTGACGCTTGAGATTTTGAGTTCGCGGGTTTTCCGCTTCCTAAGGTGTTTCGCCACTTAGGACGGACTCCATTATCTTGGTATCTACTTCAAGAACACCGCTACTCATCATCACCGGACAAGAACTCCATATCATCTTGGTATCGTGGTATCCTCCATTGTTAACCCTTAGCCTTACTTTTATGCTATTTGCCTATCGAGACTAGCCATTTGAGTATTGCCGCAACGCTATTTGTGCACATTAGTGGTCTACACCATCCTTGCATACATACCATATCATATTGGTATCATCCATTGTGTCACAATATTGTTCGTGACATACACAATTGCTATCTTGCTTGTGCATTGTACAAATTGACCATAGAAAAAAAAATAGAAAAAGCTTTTAAGCAAAAAGAGAGCAAAGAGCTCGTGAGCAAGTGCCATAGCATCATACCCATTGCACATAAGATTGTCAAATCTACATCATATGATATCATGCTTGAGAGAAACACCGAACCATACATACATAACATACTTGGGATAGAAGAATATCCATTTTGCATCTTATAGGTTGTGCACAAGTGTCGATCCTACTATTGAGCAATAGTGTCTTCTTGAGTTGTGCAACACGAGCGCTTTTGGTGGATTCCACATTTTGAGCTCATTCCTTGGTTGCACGACCCCATTTATCTATCCGTGTGTGTTTCCTCGTGCCATTCTTTGCTATTGGTCCATTTGTCTCACTTAAGAATTTGTGAATCTTTTTCAACATTATTGACTCTTGCTAACATTTTGCATTAAATTTTGTGCCACTATCCTCACCGAGCTCCACTATAAGCCTTACTTGTGTAGGTGTGAGAATCGACAAGGATCGATACCAATAGTGCTATTTCATTGTCCACATTTGAGTGAACTTGATTCATCTTCAACTTTGGTCAAAGGTACATTGGTATATCGCTCTTTCTTTCTCCCACTCATATTTGCTCGAGTCTTGTGATGGATAGGCAAGGCATTTCTCTCCGTCATTTACAACAACGACGGCGTGAACAACTACATCTCCAAAGCATCTATCTTCGATCTACAACGACAAATACAAGGCGACAATCAAGATCTAGAGCAAGATCGAGAACATCTCCATCGACATTCACAATTCAAGCGAAAAGGGACTACATCGACAAGAAGCTTGCCGACATAAAGAGGAGCAAGATGCGAGGATGCAAGAGATTCGGCCTTGATCAAGTTCTTCCACTTCATCATCCTCAAGACGACGACGGCCGCCACAAGCCTTCGGAGCGCGAAAAAGATGCAAGTGCAAATCGTCTCGTCCACATCTACATGGCGATCACCATCACGCTCATGATCATCACCGCCATGAAGGGCAAGTCACCTCCAAGCATCATGTGCACGACATTTATTTAACTACATCTACTACGAGCTCAAGCACGACAACGACATCATCATCATGAAGATGCTCCAAGCGCAAATGCACAAGTCCCAACAAGACCTACTTCACACCAAGTCCAAGCTTCAGAGCACAAAAGAAGACCGCGAGACTACCACCACCAAGACGGCGCTACGGCTACACCAACCACTTTGGCATCTTCGCCAAGTGCTATCAAGGCATCTTCGCCTTTGGACGAGCATCTTCGCCTTACTTCCCACTTAGCACGCCCTACATCGACTTCATCAAGTACAAGGCGACCACCCACGAGCGAGGGTGAAACTTCCATCTTCGAAGCCCTCAAGGAAGATGGCCGAGCATGGGACACTCCTTCGGTCATGGAGACGAGCCATGAGGTGCCACATCATATGGGCCTCCAACAACAAGACGGTGACAAGAGGGTTGAGCATGGGACTATCCTTCAACCAAGGTGACGAGGAGTTGAGCATAGAGACATTTGCACCAACATCCCTCCGACACTCACATATGTCGAGATGCCCAAGTGCCATGTGAGGAGAGCCACCACCCCATGAGTGACATGAGTGACTCCACCATACGTGACATTGAGAGCATCTCCTATGAGAGGATGAGTGTGACCACCACTAGCCCCACACATGAGAGCATGCCACACATCCTATGTGATGTTGAGCGCCATTTGAGTGACTCCAACAAACATATGAGTGAGAGCATCCTTGAGGGAGTGAGTGAGCCACAACACTTAGAGAGTGAGGTAGTTGACACGGCATGTGAGGCCACTATGATTTCTAACGACTTACCCTCTACTCCTTGTGTGTTTTCTCCTTGGTGCTAGGTCTCCTACATGATTACACGCCTACCATTGATGAGTCCATACCTCCTATGGAGATTTACGATGGCCATGGTGGACTATGATACACCCCCACATGGTTCCATAAAGATGAAGATGACAATGATATGATATTCAACACCTCACCTACAACACATGAGCGACCTTCCAATGGTAACATAGGTGATGGTGCTTCTTCTGTCCCACTAGTGGACGCCTTGACAATGATTGCTCCCATGATGTTGACCCACCTATTTCCATGCTTCATGCTAGTGAGACTTCTTCATGCCTTGACTTACCTATTAATGATGAATATGATGATGAGCATGTTGTTACCTAGTTGTGATGCTATGCTTAGGATATCTTGTGAAAATTCTATTGGTCACTTCATGTTTGATAATCCATTGAACTTGTCATATGCTATGAGTGAGATCTCCCATATTGCTTCATTTCAATCTCAACATAGTAACTATGCATGCCCCATTAAAATCAATCCCATTTGCACTTATGACATAGATGACTAGATGATGGTCATTGGCTTTTTTTTCATGTGATGATATTGCCATGCTTCCTTTACATGATTTGCTAATTCATCCAATAGGTCATGCCATGATCACATTGTTCCAAATATGCATTATTTTGGATGTTGTCAATATTCTCCACGTGATGTTGCTACTCTTGCTCATGGGGAGACCTCCATAGTTTCCTCATACATATTAGGAGATCTTGATGCATTTCATGCTTTGCATGATTCCCATGATAGTGTACACCATATGCATTCAATGAATAACAATGCTATAGATATTACTCGTGATGCATTACATCCTTTGAGTCTCCATTATGCGATACATCATAACAAACCTCTCATGATGGATGACATGTTTCTATATCACGATCTCATTTATTTGAGCGTTGGATATTTGGTGCTAATAACACACGACGCAAGATCATGATGGATGATGTGTACATCTACCACGCACACACAATTTTCCCTTTGTCTTTTTTTGTGTAGGTACTCAGTATACTCGCCAACCTCTCAATCCCAAGAGTTGATTTAAACGAGCTCTTGAGAGCAACGATGCTTTGGGATCCCGTGGACTATCATCACCATCATTCCTCCAAGGACTACGCTAAGAATCCTCTACTTGGCTCACACGCTATGGGCTATTTACCACTTGTCACCTTATGCTCATTTCCGTGTTCACTTTGCATGTTATTCTTGCTTCTATGCCTTTGCCATGCAATTGTGACCCTTGTGTGCATCTACCCATGATTCAAATTATGATACTTCTATGTGTATTTGCATGCTTGGTGGAGATCCTTGTTGCTTTTGCCATGTTTATCATGTGCCTCATGCCATTGTTGATTCTTGTGTTGGGAGAGTCATGATGTTACATGGCTACTTACATAGGACTTCTTACCAACACCATGAACCTACTTTTCTCATATCTTGCTCTCATGCTTGTGCTATGACATATGAATTATTCATTACCACTATTTGCACACATGACATGCTTGCCATGATTCCTACTAGTATGTTGCATCTTCGCATTACTAGCTTGCTTGACTTAATTGCTATGATTGCTTGCTTGGTTGCATCACCCATGTTCCACTCTTACTCGCTTCTTGGGTTGATGACGATATGTTCATGCCTCTCACATGATATATCTTGATCATTGTATGTTGTGTCCATTAGTTGCCTCTTTCATATCCACTTGTATTGAGTGCAACCATCCTATGCTTATTGATCTTGGAGACTTTGACACCTTACTTGTGATGCATGCTTGTTTGATTGAGCCTATTGCACTTGGTTGTTCTTGCATCATATGCCTCCATACTATGAAACGCCTCCTTGCACTTTCTTATGATGAGCATGACGATACACTTGTTGGGTATCTTACCACCAAAACCTCAAGGTCAACAAGAGCAAGTTGATCATGGAATTCCTCCTCAAGAGCAACATGAGGATGATTACCTCCACGACAAGAACGCCATCATCAACATCGACTCAACACAATGAAGAGCAACGCCATGGCAAGCTCAAGTTCACAATGCCCAAGTTCAATGGAACCAATGATCCCAAGAGTACCTCTCATGGGCATTGAAGGTCGATAAAATCTTTCGCTTGCACAACTATGAGGAAGAGAAGAAGATCGCTATGGCATCACTTGAGTTCCAAGACTATGTGCTCATATGGTGAACAAGTCCTTGAGCGCCGACAAGCAAGAGGTGAACCTCCAATCACCACTTGGGCTCAAATGAAGGATGTCATGCAGCACGCTTTGTGCCCACCTACTACAACCGTGATCTCTTCAAGAAGCTACAACTAATCTGTGGCCTTGGTGGAGGGGTCCAAACTAACCCTATCTCTCTTGTTTCCCACACATACGGACTCTAAAAATAGCCTATACTAATGTATTTCGAAATTACATGGGCTCAATAATAAGGTGATTTAGACCTAGAATAGCCTCGGACGAAATTATAAAGTGGCATCTTGTATATTTCGTCCAAGGCTTCATGCACTCATTATGGTGGCTTCAAAGTCCAATCATCACTTGTAACCCCATTCTGTCCTTCCTACATGCCACCATCTTCATGCTTGTTCTTGCTCCAATATTCATCCTTCTCCAAGCTAGGCCCTTCATTTGTAAGCAAAACAAATGTATCCAATTTAGGCAAGCATCATATTCTCATGAACATTAGAATCATTACCAAGAAACAGTACCGGTAATTTAGCTGGCGGCGCGAGCCTAGTAATTGGTCCATGTATAGCAACAGGGGTCAGGTGTAACAATGGTATTGATGTCCTCATCATCCTCCCCTTCTTGAAATGAAGTCGCCTCGACGGAAGTTCATCTTCCTCACCCAAATATGGCTTCAAATCAATGTTAAAAGGGACTAACCCCAAATCTGCAGCTCAAGTTTATATGATCATTTACTTTCTCCAACACCTTAAAGGGACCATCAAGACGGGATTAGCTTTGATTTAAATCAGAAATCTATCCTCATAAATGTAACCAAACAAGATCCTGTGCAAACACAACATGTTTTCTACCCTTATCTCCAGAAGTTTATATTTAGCATTCATACGCCAATGTTTTCCTTAGTTAACTCCATGCATTTTTAAAATCAACTCAGACGCTCTTTAGCATCAAAATTAACCTTCTCCAAGATGGAAGAGGCAACAAATCAATAGGTACGAGGTAGGAAACCATACACAACTTCAAAAGGGCACATCTTAGTAGTAGAATGCAATGAACAATTATAAGCAAATTCAATATGAGGCAAGCATTCCTCCCACATTTTCTTATTTTTCTTTAGAACAGCCCTAAGCATAGTAGACAATGTTCTATTGACTACTTCATTTGTCCATCACTGGGGTGACAAGTAGTACTAAAAGCAGTTTAGTCCCCAACTTAGCCCATAAACATCTCCAAAAGTGGCTAAGAAATTTAGTATCGATCTGAAACAATAGTATTTGGCACACCATGCAAACGAATAATTTCAAAGAACAAATCAGCAACATTGACAAAGATCATCGCTTATGACATGGTATAAAGTGTCATTTTCGAGAATCTATCCACGATAACAAATATCCTCCTCTTCTTTGTTCTAGGTAAACCTAAAACAAAGTCCATAGATATATCCTCCCAAGGAACACTAGGTACAGTGCAAAGTGATAGAGGCGAGGTGTCCCGCCGATGAGATGGTGGATTTCGCTGGTGGAAGTCTCTTTTGACGATCCGACCACGAAGCGGCGAGGACGCCGCATTTAGCAATCGCTAAACCAACTCCGAGAGGTTATTGACCACGCCGAGCACGATCAACCTGACCACGAGGGTCTATTTCTCAGCAAACGAAGAACAAGCAAGAAACTGAGATTGCAACTGGATATTGCGAAATAAGATGAAAGCTTTATTGATCAAGGTGGGGTTCTGTGGACGCTTTGTCCGGTCGTTGAACACAAACGGCACGCTGTTGCAGCTATGGCAAACTTTTGATCTAAACAAAACCCAAAGTCTAAACGGTGCCCTAAGGGTTGTATATATGGAGGAAGAGGGGTGAATTTCAGTTTCTTGGAGGGGTCCAAACTAACCCTATCTCTTGTTTCCACACATACGGACTCTAAAAATAGCCTATACTAATGTATTTCTGAAATTACATGGCCTGGCTCAATAAGGTGACGAGCACTCCAGAATAGCCTATGGACGAATATTATGAAGTGGCATCTTGTATATTTCGGCCCATGCACTCCTTATGGTGGCTTCAAAGTCCTGAAATCATCACTTGTAACTCCGTTTGATCCCCTGCAGATGCCATCAAATCCATGTGTGTTCTTGCTCCAATGTTCATCCTTCAAGCTAGGCCCTTCATTTGTAAGCAAAACCAATGTATCCAATTTAGGCAGCATCATATTCTCATGAACATTAGAATCATTACCAAGAAACGAAAGTACCGTATTTTAGTCTGGCGTATGCAGCTCAGTAATTGGTCCAAGATGTATAGCAGCAGGGGCTGTGGGTGTAACAATGGTATTGATGTCCTCATCATCCTCCCTTCTTGAAATGAAGTCGCCCTCGACGGCAGCTCATCTTCCTCACCCAAATATGGCTTCAAATCCAATGTTAAAAGTGGACTAACCCCAAAATCTGCAGCAGCTCAAGTTTATATGCATTATCATTTACTTTCTCCAACACTTTAAAGGGACCAGCAGCACGTGGCATTAGCTTTGATTTATGCAAATCAGAAATCTATCCTCGCTTAAATGTAACCAAACAAGATCTCTGTGCAAACACAACATGTTTTCTACCCTTATCTCCAGCAAGTTTATATTTAGCATTCATACGCCAATGTTTTCCTTAGTTAACTCATGCATTTTAAAATCAATTCAGCACGCTTTTAGCATCAAAATTAACTTTCTCCCAAGATGGAAGAGGCAATAAATCAATAGGTACGAGGTAGGAAATGATGAGGACATGAGTACTTTGTATATGACCAAAAATATTGCATACATGCATATTTCGTGTGATTTCTAGTGCAAACTATTCAATAATCTATTTATGTTATCCAGAAAAAATACTTCACACACTTTTGTGTTTTGTCTAATTGCAGGTGTATGGACATTTGTACAATCCACATATGAAGATAAGGAAGAAAGAGATGTTTATTTGCTGTTCAAAAGTCCTCTCACGTCACTTTTGGCCCAAGAGAAGATAGAGTCCAAGTCTCTCACGTTCTGGATTCAGATTCGGACTGCATAGACATACCTGACTCAAAACGCCAACAACTATTTCATACGGACTCCGAATTGGGTGATTCTTTTTTGTTGAAAGAAGATTTCATGCTGTTTCCAGCACAATTGAATCACCTTAAAATCCGTCCGGAGCGTTGAGTTGTGGACAAAACAATCTGACGCTGCACAGAATCCGAGTCAAACTATAAGTCCAAAGGTGTTACGCCACCTCCACTTGGGCCCATTGGCCTTGTACGACCTAGGGTTAGTTTTAGGCTGCCTTGGACGTCCTCCCACCTCCTTGCCGCCACCCTTGCTCCTATATAAATAGATCCATCTAGTAGCTTTTGTGGGATTTGTTTAGTTGTGTTAGCCATTGCAACTTCGGTACTTCTGCTTGTGTCCAACGACAGCACTCAAGACCGCTACGGATCCCCACCTTTATCAATACTTCATACATACCGCAATATTCAGATTGCTTTTATCATATTCTTGCTTGTTCTTCGATTGCTTGCAGGAATAGACCTTCGTGGTCAGGTTGATTGTGCTCCGCATGGTCAATAACCTCGGAGTTGGTTTAGCGATTGCTATAATAACGCCGTCAGCACGCTTGTAGTCGGATCGCCAAAGTCGCTCCACCAAATCGATAGTTATCATCTCATCGAAGATCGACACCTCGCCTATCGTGAAACCATACAATTTCAAAAGCGACATCTTAGTAGTAGAATGCAATGAACGATTATAAGCAAATTCAATATGAGGCAAGCATTCTTCCCACATTTTCTTATTATTCTTCAAAACAGCCCTAAGCATAGTAGACAATGTTCTATTGACTACTTCAGTTTGTCCATCATTGGGGTGACAAGTAGTACTAAAAGAAGTTTAGTCCCCAACTTAGCCCATAAACATCTCCAAAAGTGGCTAAGAAATTTAGTATCACGATCTGAAACAGTATTTGGCACACCATGCAAGCTTAATAATTTCACAAAGAACAAATCAGCAACATTATAAAAGATCATCGCTTATGACATGGTATAAAGTGTGCCATTTTTAGAATCTATCCATTTACAACAAATATGCTATCCTCCCTTCTTTTGTTCGGTAAACCTAAAACAAAGTCCATAGATATATCCTCCCAAGGAACACTAGGTACAGCAAAGGCATATATAAACCATGAGGATTGAGTCGTGACTTAGCTTTTTTGACGTAGTGCAGCGAGCAACAAAACGCCAACATCCCGCCTCATCTTTGGCCAAAAGAAATGTGTAGCTAGTATATCCTCGCCTTTCACGCAAAGTGTCCCATTAGTCCTCCTCCATGCGCCCCTGAACAACAAAAGACGAACGGAGCTAGCTGAATGCATAGCTTGTTAGAACAAATGAAATCCATCATTAATGACTTAACTTGTTCCATGTTCTACCTTCTTACAATTCTGCAATACATCGCTAAATTCAGCATCATGCACATATTGGTCTTTGATGGTCTCCAAACCAAATATTTTAAAGTCATGTTGTGAAAGCATAGTATAACGATTTAGACAATGCATCAGCAATAACATTTTCTTTTACCCTTCTTGTGTTTAATGACATAAGGAAAGTCTCAATGAATTCAACCCATTTAGCATGTCTATTCAGTTTAGCTTGACTTTTAATATGTTTCAAAGATTCATGATCGTAATGTATAACAAATTTTGGGCCATAAATAATGTTGCCATGTTTCTAAAGTCCCAACAAGAGCATATAATTCTTTATCATAAGTAGAGTAATTCAGACTAGGCCCACTCAATTTTTCGTAAAAGTATGCAACAGGTTTGCATCTTGTAATAACACACCTCCTAATCCAATTCCACTAGCATCACATTCAAGCTCAAAAGTCTTATTAAAATCGTGAAGTTGGAGTAAAGGAGCATGTGTCAACTTACCTTTCAACACCGTGAAGGCTTCTTCCTGCAAGGTACCCCAAACAAAAGGCACATCCTTCTTTGTAAGCTCATTGAGAGGTGCAGCAATGGTGCTGAAATCTCTCACAAAACGCCTATAGAATCCAATGAGGCCAAGAAAACCTCACTTGGGTGACCGCTGGGTCGGCCAACTCTCAATAGCTTCAATCTTGGCTTTATCAACTTCAATTCCTGTGGAGTAAAAGATAGCCAAGAAAAGACACTGCTCGTGCAAAAGGTGCACTTCCCAAGGTTACCAAACAAACGTGCATCACGAGAGCAATAAAAACAGCACGAATGTTCCAAATGTTCCTCCAAAGATCTGCTATAAATCAATATGTCATCAAAGTAAACTACCACAAATCGTCCAATGAAAGCACGAAACTTCGCTCATTAATCTCATGAAAGTACTAGGTGCATTAGTTAACCCAAAAGGCATGACTAACCACTCATATAATCCAAACTTAGTTTTAAATGTTGTTTTCCATTCATCCCAATTTCATAACGAATTTGATGGTATCCACTACGCAAATCAACTTTGGAGAATATTGTAGAGCCACTCAATTCATCAAGCATATCATCTAGCCTAGGAATAGGATGACGATAACGAATAGTAATATTATTAATGCCTCTACAATCAACACACATACGCCGACGCACTCATCCTTTTTCGCACTAGAATAATAGGAACAGACAAGGACTAAGGGATTCGCAGATATAACCTTTGTCGAGAAGCTCTTGTACTTGACGATAATCTCCTTCGCCTCTTCCGATTGGTACGGTATGGCGACGGTTTGGCAAAGGAAGCACCGAATTAAGTCAACTGATGCTCAATCCTCGAATAGGCGGTAATCCCGTGGCACGCCTTGTGGAAAGACGCCAAATAACTCCCCGCAAAATGTTAGTGACAAAGAGCGGCAAAGAGGAAGGCACGCCTCTAATGAAAATAATGCCTCTTTGCACACAAAAGCATAGCAAACAGATTTGCTAAAATCTAGCTCATCAATATCAGATTTAGTGGCAAGTAAACATGCACTTTTCAATTTAATTTCAAACAACACTAGATGGTTTACTATTAGGCTTCATATGTTGCTCAAATTCTTTTGCCACAATCTGATTTTCACTCTTATTTTTCTCCTATTTTGCTTTATTAGCTCTATTAATATCATCTTTCAAAATGGACTCGAGTCATAGGAAGCAAAGTAATATTTTTATCCTTATGAACAAGAGTATACCGATTGTTTCTACCATGGTGCAGAATTTTTATCAAATTGCCATGGTCTACCAAGTAACAAGGAACATGCTTGCATAGGTACCACATCACAATCAACATAATCAGCATATGTAGAGATACTAAAATGCACATAACAAAGACGTGTTACCTTAACCTTGCCGCTGTTGTTGAACCATTGGATGTAGTAAGGATGTGGATGTGGTCTTGTGGTGAGAGATAGCTTCTCCACCATCTCCATGCTAGCTAAGTTATTGCAGCCCTCCATCTATGATGACGCTAATAGAACGCTCCTTCACAACTCCTTTGTATGGAACAAATTATGCCTCGATTTTGCTCAGCTTGTGTAACTCGCACACTCAAAACACGTTGAGCAACTAAACATTCATACTGTCAAGATCTTCAAAGAGCTGTATTGTGTCTCATGATCAATCATCCCCACCGTGTTCCTCATGTAATAAGAGCCGAGTCTCTCATCATAGTCACTAGCGGACTCATACCCACCATCCTCGTGAGCAATCATCACACGCTGAGATTTGCATTCTCAAGAAATGTCCTCTTCCTTACAACCATTTACAAATAATATCACTTGTGTGCCCGCTGACGCCATGGAAGAAGAAGAGCTCAGCAGGCCGCAGTGTGCCTTGGCAGATAGTGGTGGTTGTGCCGCTTGTATCAATGTTGGAGGTGGCACCAAGGAGGTGATGGTGCAAAGAAGTAGATGATGCACGGTGTCCATGATGAAGGTCGACTGCAGAAAAGTTAGTGCGCGCCAATGCTCACGATCCCAAGACTTCACGCTCAGCTTTACAAGCAAGATGGAATAAAGATATTATTATAATCCTTATAGTCTAGAATGGTCTCAATCTCTATTTAATCCACCCAAAACGTGCAAGCATAGCTTCATTCTCCTCAACAATACCACATCTAATCAAGCCAGTTTGTAATTCCTGATAATATTCTTCTACAGAATTTTTTCCTTGTCTTAAGCGCTGCAATTTTTGAAGTAATTCACATTGATAATATGGTGGAACCCAACGAGCACGCATAGCAGTTTTCAAAGCAGCCCAAGTAGTGAAAGGATATAATCTACAATGTTCGCACCACCAAACACATGCAAAGCTAGTGAAAGCACAAACAGCAGCAGAACACGCCTCTCCTCAGATATTGTAAACATGTAAATCGTTGTTCGTTTTAACTCCCAAGTAAGATATATATCAGGAACATATCTACCTCAAATGGTGGAATATTCAATTTCAGTTTAGGGAGATGGTCATGATCTCGCACTGAGGGGGAGCCCTAACATTGCCATTATTTGCATGTGGACGACCGGTGGTTGTGGTGCCGGTGGTTGCACGAGTTCGATGTTGATCAACCTCCTCCTAATCGCCCGTGATACTATCATCCTCGTACCAAAGAGCGCAGAGAGGAGCCGCCAGTACACCAACAGCAGAGTAGCGGCACCGAATTTTGTCCTCGCTCAATAGGAACACGCTGAGCTCGGCCCATACCGATTCGGAAGGGGCGAAGTTGTCAAAGTAAGAGGTGCGATAGGTGCAGCCGGTGGTTGTGGAAAACGCTACGAGCAATTCATCAAACTTGCTATCGCTTTGTTTCAAACGCCTTCTCAATGCCATCTATCTTCTCCATGGCCGCCAAATCTGTTTAGCACATCTTGCACCTGTCCAATCATCATTTGCTGAAACTTATCATGTAGCTGTTTGTTCGTCAGTTCTCCCAATCAGCCTCATCGCTTGTGATCCTGCCATTGTTAGCAGCAAGAGAAACACACAAGAATATGATCCCAGACTACTAGGAAGTGGTGGTGGTGGTGTGGTGATAAATACAACCGGCAAGCAAATCTCAAATTTACGAAGTTCTTACCAAGAAAAGTGTGATCGGCAACCGCAGTAGTCAAAACTCTCAAAGCTTGATAGAGCGATTACAGGAGAGTCCAACGCACGACGAGATGTATGTGGAGCTGGAAGGCTTATAATATGGTAGCAAAAGGGTCAGCAATAATCAATTCAGAGATGCAAAGTTGAATAAATGCTCAACGACGGTGATCGCTGGTCCTAGGCTAGACTGTGCTAGAGACGCGAGCCTAGAACACCAACAAAATCACGGCGCAAGACGTAAACAAGGGAGGAGCACACTGAATTTTTTCTTTTTTTTGTTTTTTTCTTTTTTTTTTTGCTCCGCAACAATTTTTTCAAAAAGTCTACAAATGGTCTAAAACTGCCTAGCCGTTTTCTGCACTTAGTTTTTTTTTTGAATCCGAACTATTTTTCCGCGGATGGCTCGAAGTTGGGAGTCTTCACATGCACTGGAGTATCGCGTGATCTCGAAATCGAGAACAATGCAACAATTATCGGACTTGACTAGGACTGTGGCGGAGATGAATCTGTGGAACTCGATGGTGGCGAAGATGAATCGTGGAACTCGGACCGTGGCGCGATGCTAACTGGTGGAACTTCGACCGTGGCGCGATGGCGGCGGATATGTGGTGGTGTATATGGATTCGGGACGTGAATATGGTGGTGGTATATGGCAGCAGGACGGACAACCTGTGAATGTAACTCAAACTCTAAAAGACTAGACGCTAAGACCAAGAATCGGACACGACGATGCAAACGCAAATTCAACAAAGCAAATACAAAAAGATTATGCAAAGGCTCGATTGGTTCGGATGGGATGAACTAACCCTAATTTTTTTTGTGGCTTTTTCGTGGACTATAGGTATGAAGAACAGACCATCTAAACCATTTAAAATCAGAAAATCTCACCGAGCAACCCGGAAATCTGATACCACTTGATAGAGGCAAAGGTGTCCCGCCTTCGATGAGATGGTGGATTTCGCTTGGTGGAAGTCTTTGACGATCCGACTACTTAACGGCGAGGACGCCGCGCTTTAGCAATCGCTAAACCAACTCCGAGAGGTTATGACCACGCCGAGCACCCATCAACTGACCACGAAGGTCTGCTTCGCGAGCAAACGAAGAACAAGCAAGAAACTGAGATTACAACTGATATTGTAATATAAGATGAAAGCTTTATTGATCAAGGTGGGTCTGTGACGCTTTGTCCGGTCGCTGAACACAAACGGCACGGGTTGCAGCTATGGCGAACTTTGATCTAAACAAAACCCAAAGTCTAAACGGTGCCCTAAGGGCTGTATATATGGAGGAAGAGGGGTGAATTTCGTGGCCTTGGTGGAGGGGTCCAAACTAACCCTATCTCTTGTTTCCACACATACGGACTCTAAAAATAGCCTATACTAATGTATTTCGAAATTACATGGGCTCGCTCAATAATAAGGTGACGAAGCACCTAGAATAGCCTCCTCGACGAAATTTATGAAGTGGCATCTTGTATATTTCTGTCCAAGGCTTCATGCACTCATTATGGTGGCTTCAAAGTCCTGAAATCATCACTTGTAACTCCACTTTTGTCCTTCGCATGCCATCATCTCCATGCTTGTTCTGCTCCAATGTTCATCCTTCTCCAAGCTAGTCCCTTCATTTGTAAGCAAAACAAATGTATCCAATTTAGGCAAGATTACAATCATTCTCATGAATATTGTAAATCATTAACAAGAAATCCAAAGTAGTGTAACAATGGTATTGATGTCCTCATCATAGTGTTCCTTGGGAGGATATATCTATGGACTTTGTTTTAGGTTTACCTAGAACAAAGAAGGGAGGATAGCATATTTGTTGTCGTGATAGATTCTAAAATGGCACACTTTATACCATGTCATAAGCCGATGATGCTGTTAATGTTGTTGATTTGTTCTTTCGTGAAATTATTCGCAGGCGGTTGATGCGAGCATCCCACGCCATCCCCATGTACACTCCGACTACTCTCCAAGCCCCAAGAGGACATATGACGAGACCTCAACATACGCCATTGGACACAAGGTGAATTCAATCCTCCCCGAACCATTACTTCCGTGATATGAGACATTTGCCATTACCTCATGCATGGACCTTGCATACACTCAGTACAACCAAGATGACCATGGAGAATCCAAGGACCAAGGCCAAGCATGGAAGAGAAGACGGAAGAAAGGACAAGAAGAAGACGGAGGGTGGTCGAATCAGCCGACGTCCGGCCTCCGCTCGATCATCCGTCCAACGGATCATCCGACCATCTCTGATCATCCGTAAAGGCGCCAAGGCAACAGAAGCCTCGACGAAGCCGGATCATCCGGACGGTCGCCCGGATCATCCGGAACCCGACACCGGATCATCCGCCACCATCCGGATCATCCGACTCACCAGGCATACTTGGGCCGAGGTCTGTGGTACCCTTCGCCTCACTTACCCCTTCGTGGCTTAGCACTATAAATAGACCTCCTCCTCCCCACTTTGAGGGTTAGCATTGATTAGCTCATATTTGTGTGAGAGCCTTTGCTCATCCACTTTGCCATTCTCCTCGAGATCAGACCTCCGCCTAGGAGAAGATCCTCGGATTCAAGGCCCCTATCTAGGAAGATCCCCTCGGATTCAAGGCCCCTATAGGAAGAACATCAAGGCCTCCTCTTGAGATGAACGTTCCTTTGTATTCCCTAGTCGACTATGTATCTTGTGGATCTCATGTGTGTATGTTGATCTAGAACTGTGTGATCGATTCCTTGTTGGTTGAGTGATTTCTCGCTTTCCCTGGTTCCCCTGCTTCCGCTGTTCTTCGTGGTTTCCGTGAGGATCCCTCCAAACGTGAAAGATCGGCGAATTAGGTTCCACCACATCATATGGTATCATGAGCCACGCTGATCACGCTTTTTGGAGCCCCTACCCTCTTTTTCTAGCTTGATTTTGTTGATTTCGGCCCTAAATCCTAAAATCCCCACCAAAATAGCCCCCAAAATTTTTGTGATTTGTTAGTTTTGATGATGTTTTGTTGATTTTGATCCATGGATTTGCTTGGTTTCAAGTGGATCTAGCATCTCCCCAAGTTTCCACCTTCCATCCATGAAATCCTCAAATTTTCCCCGAAAATCATCCATTTCACCAAAAATTGGCCCCGAGAGCAAATCCCGAAAGGGTTGATTTAGCCGATCATCCGGACAATCTCCGGATCATCCGGACCTGCCCGATCAGCCGACGCCTGACGCGCGGATAAATCGCGACCCGTAAAACAGAACCGGCCGACGAACCCGGATCATCCGATTTCTCCCGATCATCCGACCGAGCTCGATCATCCGGACCTCCTCCCGGATCATCCGGTTTACTCCTGAAACCGACTTCGCTGATTTTTGTTTTGTCCATAACTAATTCATCCGAACTCCGATTTTGACGTTTTAGCCTGCTTGAAGCTCTTGACATCCCCTTCCCACAAAAATATCACCAACACCATTTGACTCCATCAAATTTTCCAAAATTTGGCAAGTTTGCCTAGGCCCTCCACCATATCATCCGCATAGCCACCACCGACTTCCGCAACTCCAACCAATTTTGTTCCTCATGGTTGTTTGAGTTGTGATTCGAGTCTCCTAAGGTGTTTCGCCACTTAGGACGGTTGTCTTCATCAACCACCACCACCACTTCCGCATAAGCGCGCCCACCATACACTTCCACCACCCCCAACTTAACCCAATAGTTTTTGAGCTTGTTTGAGTTGTGGCTTGTGTCTCCTAAGGTGTTTAGGCTTTAGGGACCGGTGCTTCAACTCTTACACCGTATAGCCCATCATCCCACTTCCGCATTGCCAAGTGCAAACCACCACCGATTCCCGCTACCACCATTTTGACATTTGACGCTTGAGATTTTGAGTTCGCGGGTTTTCCGCTTCCTAAGGTGTTTCGCCACTTAGGACGGACTCCATTATCTTGGTATCTACTTCAAGAACACCGCTACTCATCATCACCGGACAAGAACTCCATATCATCTTGGTATCGTGGTATCCTCCATTGTTAACCCTTAGCCTTACTTTTATGCTATTTGCCTATCGAGACTAGCCATTTGAGTATTGCCGCAACGCTATTTGTGCACATTAGTGGTCTACACCATCCTTGCATACATACCATATCATATTGGTATCATCCATTGTGTCACAATATTGTTCGTGACATACACAATTGCTATCTTGCTTGTGCATTGTACAAATTGACCATAGAAAAAAAAATAGAAAAAGCTTTTAAGCAAAAAGAGAGCAAAGAGCTCGTGAGCAAGTGCCATAGCATCATACCCATTGCACATAAGATTGTCAAATCTACATCATATGATATCATGCTTGAGAGAAACACCGAACCATACATACATAACATACTTGGGATAGAAGAATATCCATTTTGCATCTTATAGGTTGTGCACAAGTGTCGATCCTACTATTGAGCAATAGTGTCTTCTTGAGTTGTGCAACACGAGCGCTTTTGGTGGATTCCACATTTTGAGCTCATTCCTTGGTTGCACGACCCCATTTATCTATCCGTGTGTGTTTCCTCGTGCCATTCTTTGCTATTGGTCCATTTGTCTCACTTAAGAATTTGTGAATCTTTTTCAACATTATTGACTCTTGCTAACATTTTGCATTAAATTTTGTGCCACTATCCTCACCGAGCTCCACTATAAGCCTTACTTGTGTAGGTGTGAGAATCGACAAGGATCGATACCAATAGTGCTATTTCATTGTCCACATTTGAGTGAACTTGATTCATCTTCAACTTTGGTCAAAGGTACATTGGTATATCGCTCTTTCTTTCTCCCACTCATATTTGCTCGAGTCTTGTGATGGATAGGCAAGGCATTTCTCTCCGTCATTTACAACAACGACGGCGTGAACAACTACATCTCCAAAGCATCTATCTTCGATCTACAACGACAAATACAAGGCGACAATCAAGATCTAGAGCAAGATCGAGAACATCTCCATCGACATTCACAATTCAAGCGAAAAGGGACTACATCGACAAGAAGCTTGCCGACATAAAGAGGAGCAAGATGCGAGGATGCAAGAGATTCGGCCTTGATCAAGTTCTTCCACTTCATCATCCTCAAGACGACGACGGCCGCCACAAGCCTTCGGAGCGCGAAAAAGATGCAAGTGCAAATCGTCTCGTCCACATCTACATGGCGATCACCATCACGCTCATGATCATCACCGCCATGAAGGGCAAGTCACCTCCAAGCATCATGTGCACGACATTTATTTAACTACATCTACTACGAGCTCAAGCACGACAACGACATCATCATCATGAAGATGCTCCAAGCGCAAATGCACAAGTCCCAACAAGACCTACTTCACACCAAGTCCAAGCTTCAGAGCACAAAAGAAGACCGCGAGACTACCACCACCAAGACGGCGCTACGGCTACACCAACCACTTTGGCATCTTCGCCAAGTGCTATCAAGGCATCTTCGCCTTTGGACGAGCATCTTCGCCTTACTTCCCACTTAGCACGCCCTACATCGACTTCATCAAGTACAAGGCGACCACCCACGAGCGAGGGTGAAACTTCCATCTTCGAAGCCCTCAAGGAAGATGGCCGAGCATGGGACACTCCTTCGGTCATGGAGACGAGCCATGAGGTGCCACATCATATGGGCCTCCAACAACAAGACGGTGACAAGAGGGTTGAGCATGGGACTATCCTTCAACCAAGGTGACGAGGAGTTGAGCATAGAGACATTTGCACCAACATCCCTCCGACACTCACATATGTCGAGATGCCCAAGTGCCATGTGAGGAGAGCCACCACCCCATGAGTGACATGAGTGACTCCACCATACGTGACATTGAGAGCATCTCCTATGAGAGGATGAGTGTGACCACCACTAGCCCCACACATGAGAGCATGCCACACATCCTATGTGATGTTGAGCGCCATTTGAGTGACTCCAACAAACATATGAGTGAGAGCATCCTTGAGGGAGTGAGTGAGCCACAACACTTAGAGAGTGAGGTAGTTGACACGGCATGTGAGGCCACTATGATTTCTAACGACTTACCCTCTACTCCTTGTGTGTTTTCTCCTTGGTGCTAGGTCTCCTACATGATTACACGCCTACCATTGATGAGTCCATACCTCCTATGGAGATTTACGATGGCCATGGTGGACTATGATACACCCCCACATGGTTCCATAAAGATGAAGATGACAATGATATGATATTCAACACCTCACCTACAACACATGAGCGACCTTCCAATGGTAACATAGGTGATGGTGCTTCTTCTGTCCCACTAGTGGACGCCTTGACAATGATTGCTCCCATGATGTTGACCCACCTATTTCCATGCTTCATGCTAGTGAGACTTCTTCATGCCTTGACTTACCTATTAATGATGAATATGATGATGAGCATGTTGTTACCTAGTTGTGATGCTATGCTTAGGATATCTTGTGAAAATTCTATTGGTCACTTCATGTTTGATAATCCATTGAACTTGTCATATGCTATGAGTGAGATCTCCCATATTGCTTCATTTCAATCTCAACATAGTAACTATGCATGCCCCATTAAAATCAATCCCATTTGCACTTATGACATAGATGACTAGATGATGGTCATTGGCTTTTTTTTCATGTGATGATATTGCCATGCTTCCTTTACATGATTTGCTAATTCATCCAATAGGTCATGCCATGATCACATTGTTCCAAATATGCATTATTTTGGATGTTGTCAATATTCTCCACGTGATGTTGCTACTCTTGCTCATGGGGAGACCTCCATAGTTTCCTCATACATATTAGGAGATCTTGATGCATTTCATGCTTTGCATGATTCCCATGATAGTGTACACCATATGCATTCAATGAATAACAATGCTATAGATATTACTCGTGATGCATTACATCCTTTGAGTCTCCATTATGCGATACATCATAACAAACCTCTCATGATGGATGACATGTTTCTATATCACGATCTCATTTATTTGAGCGTTGGATATTTGGTGCTAATAACACACGACGCAAGATCATGATGGATGATGTGTACATCTACCACGCACACACAATTTTCCCTTTGTCTTTTTTTGTGTAGGTACTCAGTATACTCGCCAACCTCTCAATCCCAAGAGTTGATTTAAACGAGCTCTTGAGAGCAACGATGCTTTGGGATCCCGTGGACTATCATCACCATCATTCCTCCAAGGACTACGCTAAGAATCCTCTACTTGGCTCACACGCTATGGGCTATTTACCACTTGTCACCTTATGCTCATTTCCGTGTTCACTTTGCATGTTATTCTTGCTTCTATGCCTTTGCCATGCAATTGTGACCCTTGTGTGCATCTACCCATGATTCAAATTATGATACTTCTATGTGTATTTGCATGCTTGGTGGAGATCCTTGTTGCTTTTGCCATGTTTATCATGTGCCTCATGCCATTGTTGATTCTTGTGTTGGGAGAGTCATGATGTTACATGGCTACTTACATAGGACTTCTTACCAACACCATGAACCTACTTTTCTCATATCTTGCTCTCATGCTTGTGCTATGACATATGAATTATTCATTACCACTATTTGCACACATGACATGCTTGCCATGATTCCTACTAGTATGTTGCATCTTCGCATTACTAGCTTGCTTGACTTAATTGCTATGATTGCTTGCTTGGTTGCATCACCCATGTTCCACTCTTACTCGCTTCTTGGGTTGATGACGATATGTTCATGCCTCTCACATGATATATCTTGATCATTGTATGTTGTGTCCATTAGTTGCCTCTTTCATATCCACTTGTATTGAGTGCAACCATCCTATGCTTATTGATCTTGGAGACTTTGACACCTTACTTGTGATGCATGCTTGTTTGATTGAGCCTATTGCACTTGGTTGTTCTTGCATCATATGCCTCCATACTATGAAACGCCTCCTTGCACTTTCTTATGATGAGCATGACGATACACTTGTTGGGTATCTTACCACCAACGCGAGCTCCCATACCGATTCGGAAGGGGGGTTTGTTGTGCAGAGGTAAGGTGCAGCCGGGGTGGTTGTGAAAACGCTACAGCAATTCATCAAACTTGCTATCAAGCTTTGTTTCAAACGCCTTCTCAATGCCATCTATCTTCTCCATGGCCTCACAAATCTGTTTAGCACATCTTGCACCTGTCCAATCATCATTTGTGAAACTTATCATGTAGCTGTTGTTCGCCAGTTCTCCCAATCAGCCTCATCGGCTTGTGATCCTGCCATTGTTAGCAGAAGAGAAACACACAAGAATATGATCCTACAGACTACTAGGAAGTGGTGGTGGTGGTGGGTGACATCACAAACTGGCAAGCAAATCTCAAATTTACGAAGTTCTTACCAGAAGAAAGGTGATCGCAACACGCTGTAGTCAAAACTCTCAAAGCTTGATAGAGCGACACTGTGGAGAGTCCAACGCACGACGAGATGTATGTGGAGCTGGGAAGGCTTATAATATGGTAGCAAAAGGGTCAAGCAATAATCAATTCAGAGATGCAAAGTTGAATAAATGCTCAACGACGGATCGCGGCTGGTCCTAGGCTAGACTGCAAGCTAGAGACGCGAGCCTAGAACACCAACAAAATCACGGCGCAAGACGTAAACAAGGGAGGAGCACACTCTGAATTTTTTTCTTTTTTTGCACTTTTTTCCTCTTTTTTTTTTTGTTCGCAACAATTTTTTTTCAAAAAGTCTACAAATGGTCTAAAACTGCCTAGCCAGAATTTTCCTGCACTCTAGTTTTTTTTTTGAAACCGAACTATTTTTCTTCTCATGGATGGCTCGAAGTTGGGAGTCCTCTCACTGTCACGACTCGGAGTATCGCGTGATCTGGAAATCGAGAACAATGCAACAACCATCGGACTCGACTAGGACTGTGGCGGAGATGAATCGTGGAACTCGGACTGGTGGCGAAGATGAATCTGTGGAACTCGACCGTGGCGCGATGGCTAACTGGTGGAACTCTGACTCGGTGGCGCGATGGCGGCGGATATGTGGTGGTGTATATGGATTCGGATTGGCGTGAATATGTGGTGGTGGTATATGGCAGCAGGACGTGACAACCCGTGAATGTAACTCAAACTCTAAAAGACTAGACGCTAAGACCAAAGAATCGACACGACGATGCAACCGCAAATTCAACAAAGCAAATACAGAAAAGATTATGCAAAGGCTCGATTGGTTCGGATGGGATGAACTAACCCTAATTTTTTTTGTGGCTTTTTCGTGGACTATAGGTATGAAGAATGATCGATCTAAACTATAAAATCAGTAAAATCTCACCGAGCAACCCGGAAACTGATACCACTTGATAGAGGCAAAGGTGTCCCGCCTTTCGATGAGATGGTGGATTTCGCTGGTGAAGTCGACTTTGACGATCCGACTACTTAACGCGCGAGGACGCCGCGCTTAGCAATCGCTAAACCAACTCCGAGAGGTTATTGACCACGCCGAGCACGCATCAACCGACCACTAAGGTCTGCTTCTCGCGAGCAAACGAAGAACAAGCAAGAAACTGAGATTACAACTGGATATTGCGTAATATAAGATGAAAGCTTTATTGATCAAGGTGGGGTTCTGTGGACGCTTTGTCCGGTCGCTGAACACAAACGGCACGCGGTTGCAGCTATGGCGTAACTTTTGATCTAAACAAAACCCAAAGTCTAAACGGTGCCCTAAGGGCTGTATATATGGAGGAAGAGGGGTGAATTTCGTGGCCCTTGGTGGAGGGGTCCAAACTAACCCTATCTCTTGTTTCCCCACACATACGGACTCTAAAAATAGCCTATACTAATGTATTTCGAAATTACATGGGCCTGGCTCAATAATAAGGTGACGCAAGACCTAGAATAGCCTCCGGACGAAATTTATGAAGTGGCATCTTGTATATTTCGTCCAAGGCTTCATGCACTCATTATGGTGGCTTCAAAGTCCTGAAATCATCACTTGTAACTCCACTCTTGTCCTCTTGCGCATGCCATCATCTCCATGCTTGTTCTTGCTCCAATGTTCATCCTTCTCCAAGCTAGTCCCTTCATTTGTAAGCAAAACAAATGTATCCAATTTAGGCAGCATCATATTCTCATGAATATTAGAATCATTACCAAGAAACGAAAGTACCTGGTAATTTAGTTGGTGTGCGCGAGCTCTAGTAATTGGTCCAGTATGTATAGCAGCAGGGGCTGTGGGTGTAACAATGGTATTGATGTCCTCATCAGGGAGGATATATCTATGGACTTTGTTTTAGGTTTACCTAGAACAAAGAAGGGGAGGGATAGCATATTTGTTGTCGTGGATAGATTCTCGAAAATGGCACACTTTATACCATGTCATAAAAGCGATGATGCTGTCAATGTTGCTGATTTGTTCTTTCGTGAAATTATTCGCTTGCATGGTTGATGCGGAGCATCCCACGCCATCCCCATGTACACTCCGACTACTCTCCAAGCCCCAAGAGGACATATGACGAGACCTCTAACATACGCCATTGGACACAAGGTGAATTCAATCCTCCCCGAACCGCACTTTCCGTGATATGAGACACGGCTACTTACCTCATGCATGGACCTTGCATACACTCAGTACAACCAAGATGACCATGGAGAATCCAAGGACCAAGGCCAAGCATGGAAGAGAAGACGGAAGAAAGGACAAGAAGAAGACGGAGGGTTGCTGGAATCAGCCGACGTCCTGGCCTCCGCTCGATCATCCGGTCCACTGGATCATCCGACCATCCTCGGATCATCCGTAAAGGCGCAAGGCAAAGGCCCTCGACGAAGCCGGATCATCCGGACGGTCGCCCGGATCATCCGAAACCCGACACCCGGATCATCCGCCACCATCCGGATCATCCGGACCCGCCAGGCGGACTTGGGCCGAGGCCTGTAACCCTTCGCCTCACTTACCCCTTCGTGGCTTAGCACTATAAATAGACCTCCTCCTCCCCACTTTGAGGGTTAGCATTGATTAGCTCATATTTGTGTGAGAGCCTTTGCTCATCCACTTGTTACTTCTCCTCGAGATCGGACCTCCGCTCAGGAGAAGATCCTCAGCGATTCAAGGCCCCTATCTAGGGAAGATCCCCTCGTGGATTCAAGGCCCTCATATAGGGAAGAACATCAAGGCCTCCTCTTGGAGATGAACGGTTCCTTTGTATCCTTACCCTAGTTGACTATGTATCTTGTGGATCTCTATGTGTATGTTGATCTAGAACTTGTGTGATCGATTCCTTGTTGGTTGAGTGATTTCCTCGCTTTCCCTGTGTTCCCTCGCTTCCGCTGTTCTTCGTGGTTTCCAGTAGGATCCCCTCCAAACGTGAAAGATCGATGAATTAGGTTCCACCTCACATCATATGGTATCATGAGCCACGCTGATCACGCTTTTGGAGCCCCTACCCTCTTTTTTCTAGCTTGATTTTGTTGATTTCGCCCTAAATCCTAAAATCCCCACCAAAAATAGCCCCCAAAATTTTTGTGATTTGTTAGTTTTGATGATGTTTTGTTGATTTTGATCCATGGATTTGCTTGGTTTCAAGTGGATCTAGCATCTCCCAAGTTTCCACCTTCCATCCACGAAATCCTCAAATTTTGCCCCGAAAATCATCCATTTCCACCAAAAATTCGTCCCCGAGAGCAAATCCCGAGCGGGTTGACTTAGCCGGATCATCCGACAATCTCCGGATCATCCGACAAGCCCGATCAGCTGGACGCTTCCGGACGCAAGCGGATAAATCGCGACCTAAAACAGAACCGGCCTGACGAACCCGGATCATCCGATTTCTCCTGATCATCCGGACCGAGCCCGGATCATCCGGACCTCCTCCGGATCATCCGGTTTACCTCGAAACCGACTTCGCTGATTTTTGTTTTGTCCATAACTAATTCATCCGAACTCCGATTTTGACGCTTTTAGCTCGTTTTGAAGCTCTTGACATCCCCTTCCCACAAAAATATCACCAACACCATTTGACTCCATCAAATTTTCCAAAATTTGGCAAGTTTGCCTAGGCCCTCCACCATATCATCCGTGATAGCCACCACCGACTTCCGCAACCCAACCAATTTTGTTCCTCATGGTTGTTTGAGTTGTGATTCGAGTCTCCTAAGGTGTTTTGCCACTTAGGACGGTTGCTTCTTCATCAACCACCACCACCACTTCCGCATAAGCGTGCCCACCATACACTTCCACCACCCCCAACTTAACCCAATAGTTTTTTGAGCTTGTTTGAGTTGTGGCTTGTGTCTCCTAAGGTGTTTAGGCTACTTAGGGACCGGTGCTTCCAACTCTTACACCTGTATAGCCCATCATCCCACTTCCGCATTGCCAAGTGCAAACCACCACCGCATTCCCGCTACCACCATTTTGACATTTGACGCTTGAGATTTTGAGTTCGCGGTTTTTCCGCTTCCTAAGGTGTTTCGCCACTTAGGACTAGACTCCATTATCTTGGTATCTACTTCAAGAACACCGCTACTCATCATCACCGACAAGAACCTCCATATCATCTTGGTATCGTGGTATCCCTCCATTGTTAACCCCTAGCCTTACTTTTATGCTATTTGCCTATCGAGACTAGCCATTTGAGTATTGCCGCAACGCTATTTGTGCACATTAGTGGTCTACACCATCCTTGCATACATACCATATCATATTGGTATCATCCATTGTGTCACAATATTGTTCCCGCATATACACAATTGCTATCTTGGCTTGTGCATTGTACAAATTGACCATAGAAAAAAAAAATAGAAAAAGCTTTTAAGCAAAAAGAGAGCAAAGAGCTCGTGAGCAAGTGCCATAGCATCATACCCATTGCACATAAGATTGTCAAATCTACATCATATGATATCATGCTTGAGAGAAACACCGGGAACCATACATACATAACATACTTGGGATAGAAGAATATCCATTTTGCATCTTATAGGTTGTGCACAAGTGTCGATCCGCCTATTGAGCAATCGTATAGTGTCTCTTGAGTTGTGCAACACGAGCGCTTTTGGTGGATTCCACATTTTGAGCTCATTCCTTGGTGCAACACCCCATTTATCTATCCGTGTGTGTTTCCGCAGCCATTCTTTTGCTATTGGTCCATTTGTCTCACTCTATGTAATTTGTGAATCTTTTTCAACATTATTGACTCTTGCTAACATTTTGCATTAAATTTTGTGCCACTATCCTCACCGAGCTCCACTATAAGCCTTATTTGTGTAGGTGTGAGAATCGACAAGGATCGATACCAATAGTGCTATTTCATTGTCCACATTTGAGTGAACTTGATTCATCTTCAACTTTGGTCAAAGGTACATTGGTATACGCTTCTTCTTTCTCCCACTCATATTTGCTCGAGTCTTGTGATGGATAGGCAAGGCATTTCCTCCGGTTCACGACAACAACGACGGCGTGAACAACTACATCTCCAAAGCATCTATCTTCGATCTACAACGACAAATACAAGGCGACAATCAAGATTGCAGAGCAAGATCGAGAACATCTCCATCGACATTCGCAATTCAAGCAAGGAAAAGGGACTACATCGACAAGAAGCTTGCCGCACATAAAGAGGAGCAAGATGCGAGGATGCAAGAGATTCGGCCTTGATCAAGTCTTCTTCCACTTCATCATCCTCAAGACGACGACGGTCAAGCCACAAGCCTTCTGAGCGAAAAAGATGCAAGTGCAAATCGCCCTCGCCCACATCTACATGGCGATCACCATCACGCTCATGATCATCACCGCCATGAAGGGCAAGTCACCTCCAAGCATCATGTGCACGATTTACCATTTAATCGACATCTACTACGAGCTCAAGCACGACAACGACATCATCATCATGAAGATGCTCACAAGCGTTTAAATGCACAAGTCCCAACAAGACCTACTTCACACCAAGTCCAAGCTTCAAGAGCACAAAAGAAGACCGCGAGACGACCACCACCAAGACGGCGCTACGGCTACACCAACCACTTTGGCATCTTCGCCAAGTGCTATCAAGGCATCTTCGCTTTTGGACGACGGCATCTTCGCCTACTTCCCACTGATAGCACGCCTACATCGACTTCATCAAGTACAAGGCGACCACCCACGAGCGAGGGTGAAACTTCCATCTTCGAAGCCCTCAAGGAAGATGGCCGAGCATGGGACACTCCTTCGGTCATGGAGACGAGCTATGAGGTGCCACATCATATGGGCCTCCAACAACAAGACGGTGACAAGAGGGTTGAGCATGGGACTATCCTTCAACCAAGGTGACGATAGGAGTTGAGCATAGAGACATTTGCACCAACATCCCTCCCGACACCACATATGTCGAGATGCCCCAAGTGCCATGTGAGGAGAGCCACCACCCCATGAGTGACATGAGTGACTCCACCATACGTGACATTGAGAGCATCTCCTATGAGAGGATGAGTGTGACCACCACTAGCCCCACACATGAGAGCATGCCACACATCCTATGTGATGTTGAGCGCCATTTGAGTGACTCCAACAAACATATGAGTGAGAGCATCCTTGAGGGAGTGAGTGAGCCACAACACTTAGAGAGTGAGGTAGTTGACACGCATGTGAGGCCACTATGATTTCTAACGACTTACCCTCTACTCCTTGTGTGTTTTCTCCTTTGGTGCTAGGTCTCCTACATGACGCTACACGCCTACCATTGATGAGTCCATACCTCCTATGGAGATTTATTTATGGCCATGGTGGACGATGATACACCCCCACATGGTTCCATAAAGATGAAGATGACAATGATATGATATTCAACACCTCACCTACAACACATGAGCGACCTTCCAATGGTAACATAGGTGATGGTGCTTCTCTTGTCCCACTAGTGGACGCCTTGACAATGATTGCTCCCATGATGTTGACCCACCTATTTCCATGCTTCATGCTAGTGAGACTTCTTCATGCCTTGACTTACCTATTAATGATGAATATGATGATGAGCATGTTAAGTTACCTAGTTGTGATGCTATGCTTCATAGGATATCTTGTGAAAATTCTATTGGTCACTTCATGTTTGACAATCCATTGAACTTGTCATATGCTATGAGTGAGATCTCCCATATTGCTTCATTTCAATCTCAACATAGTAACTATGCATGCCCCATTAAAATCAATCCCATTTGCACTTATGACATAGATGACGAGATGATGGTCATTGGCTTTTGTTTTTCATGTGATGATATTGCCATGCTTCCTTTACATGATTTGCGCAATTCATCCAATAGGTCATGCCATGATCACATTGTTCCAAATATGCATTATTTTGGATGTTGTCAATATTCTCCACGTGATGTTGCTACTCTTGCTCATGGGGAGACCTCCATAGTTTCTCATACATATTAGGAGATCTTGATGCATTTCATGCTTTGCATGATTCCCATGATAGTGTACACCATATGCATTCAATGAATAACAATGCTATAGATATTACTCGTGATGCATTACATCCTTTGAGTCTCCATTATGCGATACATCATAACAAACCTCTCATGATGGATGACATGTTTCTATATCACGATCTCATTTATTTGAGCGTTGGATATTTGGTGCTAACAAACACACGCACGCAAGATCATGATGGATGATGTGTACATCTACCACGCACACACAATTTTCCCTTTGTCTTTTTTTGTGTAGGTACTCATGTATACTCGCCAACCTCTCAATCCCAAGAGTTGATTTAAACGAGCTCTTGAGAGCAACGATGCTTTGGGATCCCGTGGACTATCATCACCACCGCCCCTTCGCAAGGACTACGCGTAACTCCTCTACTTGGCTCTCACACGGCTATGGGCTATTTACCACTTGTCACCTTATGCTCATTTCCGTGTTCACTTTGCATGTTATTCTTGCTTCTATGCCTTTGCCATGCAATTAGACCCTTGTGTGCATCTACCCATGATTCACAATTATGATACTTCTATGTGTATTTGCATGCTTGGTGGAGATCCTTGTTGCTTTTGCCATGTTTATCATGTGCCTCATGCCATTGTTGATTCTTGTGTTGGGAGAGTCATGATGTTACATGGCTACTTACATAGGACTTCTTACCAACACCATGAACCTATCTTTCCTCATATCTTGCTCTCATGCTTGTGCTATGACATATGAATTATTCACTACCACTATTTGCACACATGACATGCTTGCCATGATTCCTACTAGTATGTTGCATCTTCGCATTACTAGCTTGCTTGACTTAATTGCTATGATTGCTTGCTTGGTTGCATCACCCATGTTCCACTCTTACTCGCTTGGGTTGATGACGATATGTTCATGCCTCTCACATGATATATCTTGATCATTGTATGTTGTGTCCATTAGTTGCCTCTTTCATATCCACTTGTATTGAGTGCAACCATCCTATGCTTATTGATCTTGGAGACTTTGACACCTTACTTGTGATGCATGCTTGTTTGATTGAGCCTATTGCACTTGGTTGTTCTTGCATCATATGCCTCCATACTATGAAACGCCCTTGCACTTTCTTATGATGAGCATGACGATACACTTGTTGGGTATCTTACCACCAATGATAGGTTTTGCATTTCGCTAACCTCATTTGTTTTTCCGAGTGTTTGTCATGTTCTTTCATTTTGAGGTTTCACAAGGCGATGTATGCTAATATTGGTTATGTGAAGGCATACATGATGTGCACACCAACATTTTCGACATTCTCATAAAGGTGAACTCTTTCTTTGAGCAATCCTCAAATATGCATATTGGATGGGTCACTTTTCATTGTTGTTTTTTGTTGTCTACATGATACATCTAGTAATCGGAGGAGGACATTGGAGATTGGCTACATGGACCTTCACATTGAGGAGAGCTCACACTTATTGGATGCACCTTCGAATTCCACTCATACCTCAACAATGAGCTTTGGTACACCAACACCTCCATATTTGTTGCTTGTGCTCATACATATCATGCTCGATGGACATATCATGCTCACGGTTTGCACCCCATGCATGGATTGACTCACATCGCGGCTTGCCTTGTTGCATCTATTTCCATGTCATCCATGATATATGAGCTTGTGCATTTCCTTAGCAAATTTGTTGTGATCTTCCTTGATGGCATATTCATACATCATGATCATATTGCCCACCATCAATTGCATGACAACATATACATATTGAGCATCCATTGCCATGTTCATGCTTTTGATGCACCATCCCAATATGACATCATTTTGCACAATGGTAGAATTTGTTGCTTTGTGCACCATGATAATTATCCCATGAATTCTTGCATATCGCTCTATATCATCTTCATAAGCTTCATGCGCTTTATCATGCACTATCCCTAAGCACGGACTCACGCTTAATTGATGGACACTTTGTGTGCGCTTAACCATTGTATTTCCAAGTGTACTTTGTGTATGCTCATTTTGCATGTACCACATACCGAGACACCTTGGAGTACTTGGATTACGCAAGACCTTCACCCACGCCCCACTACAAGTCCGCCCACGCCACCCGCTTACATATTGATGAGGATCACGATCCGAGGTCGGATCTTTCCGGGGGGGATATGATGCGAGCATCCCACGCTCATCCCCATGTACACCCGACTACTCTCCAAGCCCCAAGAGGACATATGACGAGACCTCAACATACGCCATTGGACACAAGGTGAATTCAATCCTCCCCGAACGCACTTTCCGTGATATGAGACACGGTATTACCTCATGCATGGACCTGCATACACTGTACAACCAAGATGACCATGGAGAATCCAGGACCAAGGCCAAGCATGGAAGAGAAGACGGAAGAAAGGAGAAGAAGAAGAAGATTGAGCGCTGTTGAATCACCGGACGTCCGCCTCCGTCCGATCATCCGTCCAGCCGGATCATCCGACCATCCCCGGATCATCCGGGAAGCGCCAAGGCACAGGTTCCGACGGCCGGATCATCCGGACGGTCGCCTCGATCATCCGGACTTCGACACCCGGATCATCCGCCACCATCCGGATCATCCGACCCCGCCTCAAGGCTGATTTGGGCCGAGGCCTGTACCCTTCGCCCTCACTTACCCCTTCGTGGCTTAGCACTATAAATAGATCCTCCTCCCCACTTTGAGGGTTAGCATTGATTAGCTCATATTTGTGTGAGAGTTTTGCTCATCCACTTCTTCTCCTCGAGATCGGACCTCCGCCTAGGAGAAGATCCTCAGGATTAAAGGCCCCTATCTAGAAGATCCTCGTGGATTCAAGGCCCCATCTAGGGAAGAACATCAAGGCCTCCTCTTGGAGATGAACGTTCCTTTGTATCCTTACCCTAGTTGACTATGTATCTTTGGATCTCATGTGTGTATGTTGATCTAGCACTTGTGTGATCGATTCCTTGTTGGTTGAGTGATTTCTCTCGCTTTTCCCCTGTTTCCCTAAGCCCTGTTCTTCGTGTTTCCGTAGGATCCCTCCAAACGTGAAAGATCGATTTAATTAGGGTTCCACCCTACATCAATGATTGCCAAATAATATTGTTTCAGATCGTGATACTAAATTTCTAGCCACTTTTGGAGATGTTTATGGGCGTTGGGGACTAAACTGCTTTTAGTACTACTTGTCACCCCCAAACCTGATGGATAAACGAAGTAGTCAATAGAACATTGTCTACTATGCTTAGGGCTGTTCTAAAGAATAATAAGAAAATGGGAGGAATGCTTGCCTCATATTGAATTTGCTTATAATCGCTCATTGCATTCTACTACTAAGATGTGCCCTTTGAAGTTGTGTATGGTTTCCTACCGGCACCTATTGATTTGTGCTTCTTCCATCTTCGGAGAAGGTTAATTTTGATGCTAAAGAACGTTGAATTGATTTTAAAAATGCATGAGTTAACTAAGGAAAACATTGAGCGATGAATGCTAAATATAAACTTGCCGGAGATAAGGGTAGAAAACATGTTGTGTTTGCACCGGAGATCTTGTTTGGTTACATTTATGTAGGACGATTTCCTGATTTGGCGCAATCAAAGCTAATGCCACGTGCTGCTGGTCCCTTTAAGGTGTTGGAGAAAGTAAATGATAATGCATATAAACTTGAACCGGTCACGAGATTTTGGTTAGTCCCACTTTTAACATTGCATATTTGAAGCCATATTTGGGTGAGGAAGATAAACTCCGCCGATGACGCACTTCATTTCAAGAAGGAGGATGATGAGGACATCAATACCATTGTTACACCCACAACCCCTCTGCTGCTATACATACCGACTAATTACTAGAGTCACAAGACGCCAACTAAATTACCAGTACTTTGCTTGGTAATGATTCTAATGTTCATGAGAATATGATGTCGCTTTAAATTGGATACATTTGTTTTGCTTACAAATGAAGGGCCTAGCTTGGAGAAGGATGAACATTGAGCAAGAACAAGCATGGAGATGATGGCATGCAGGGGAACAAGAACGGAGTTACAAGTGATGATTTCAGGACTTGAAGCCACCATAATGAGTGCATGAAGCCTGGACTAATATACAAGATGCCACTTCATAAATTTCTGCCCAGAGGCTATTCTAGGTGCCAAGGCCACCTTATTATTGGGCCAGGCCCATGTAATTTCGAAATACATAAGTATAGGCTATTTTTAGAGTCCGATGTGTGGGGAAACAAGAGATAGGTTTTGACCTCCACCAAGGGCCATGAAATTCACCTCTTCCTCCATATATATAGCCCAGGGCACCGCTAGACTTTGGGGTTTTGTTTAGATTAAAGTTCGCCATAGCTGCAACTTCGCATTTCATTTGTGTTCAATCTAATTGCATAAGGCGCCATGAACCCCACCTTGATCAATAAAGCTTTCATCTTATATTCGCAATATCCAGATTGCATCCGCTTGCTTGTTCTTTGTTTGTTTCAGAAATGACCTCATGGTCAGGTTGATCGTGCTCAAGCGTTGATGAGGACATCAATACCATTGTTACACCCACAGCCCCTGCTGCTATACATACCGGACCACTCACTAGAGCTCACAAGACGCCAACTAAATTACCGTGTACTGCTTTGGTAATGATTCTAATGTTCATGAGAATATGATGTTGCCTAAATTGGATACATTTGTTTTGCTTACAAATGAAGGGCCTAGCTTGGAGAAG
>JAHHZJ010004285.1:0-11292 GCA_021437245.1 Aegilops speltoides | reverse complement strand
ATTCTTCGGTGACTTATAGTCAAAATCTAGGGTGGGTTAATAACCCAATGCCTCATAGTTATGAAAAACTTTGAAGAATCTCTTGGCAACTCATGGCCTCCGTGCTAACTCGACCTTAATTGATCCAGGATTTATATCCTGCATAAAATTCTTATAAAAACAGAAAAACTGGACATATATGTCTCAATATGAGTCGGCTTCTAAGGCATGACCAAAAAATAAAACTGGCCTTGTGAGGATGAAATTTTGCTTTCATGAAGCGTGGTATAAAAGCCTTGGTTTGTTCTTGCTATCGGTATACTGGCCCTCACACGACTTAACCGTATTTTAAACCTTGACAAGTTTGGGGTCATGTAGATTGACTTGTCAGGGTACGACGGGTCATCTTGTTGAGTAGCATAAAGCATACATGCAGGTTTAACCAATAATGTGGCATTACGCCGGGTTACAAGGGTTTTGTAAGATAAAATCATTGAGTTGGAGGCTCCCCGGTGCCCTTGTGATCAATTAATAAAAGCTCATGCATTGTAAATATGAGATGAAGCGACAGAGGCCCTGAATTTTTTGGGGATGCCGGTTTTATTATGTTGATCATAAAAGATATACACATAGATAAAAGTATATATATACAATGAGGAGATTCGGTGGCTCAAGTATCGTAAGGCCGAAGATGAGCAATGTTCCAAGGCTTGGTCTCTTCCTTAGAGGTACATGACTTATTATGCTCGCGTATGTCGATGAGATAATATGACCCATGGTTGAGGTTTTTGCTGAACATGAAGGGTCCCTCCCAAGGCGGCGGTAGCTTATGCATCCTTGTCTGATCTTGAATCAAACGAAGCACTAAGTTGCCTAATTGAAAATCGACTTCTAACCCGACAACTATGATAGCGACGCAGATCTTGTTGATAAATCGTCGAGCGAGCCGCCGTCAGATCATGTTCATTTTACAAAGCATCCAGAGCATCTTGACGCGCCGTCTCACTCTCTGCTTCAACATAGGACGCCACCCTAGGCAAGCCATGATGAATATCGCTTGGAAGGACTGCTTCTGCTCCATAAACCATACAGAAGGGTGTGTAACATGTCGATCTGTTGGGGGTAATCTTGATGCTCCAAAGAAGCAGGAAGCTCTTCAACCCAAAAACCTGGAGTTTCCTCCAAAGGCACCATGAGCCGGGGTTTGATCCCTGTTTAATATCTCCTGATTAGCACGCTTAGCTTGCCCATTGGACTGTGGGTGAGCTACTGAAGATACATGAAGCCGAATATGCTCTCTTTTGCAGAACTCCTTCATAGCGCCCTTTGACAATTTGTCCCATTATTAGTCATGATGCTGTGAGGGTAACTAAAACGGAAGATCAGCTTTTTCACAAACTGAACAGCAGTCGTCGCCTCACAATTCTGGCGGGCTCAGCTTCAACCCACTTGGTAAACTTATCAACTGCAACAAGAAAGCGAGTTTTCTTATCCTTAGACTGCTTAAAGGGACCAACCATATCAAGCCCCCAGACCACAAATGGCTAAGTTATTGGGATCATCCGGAGCTCCTGAGCTGGCACATGAGCCTGCCTTCCAAATATTTGACAACCATCACACTTGCGCAATAGGTCCTTAGCATCTGCATGTGCCATCAATAAGAAGAATCCATGCTTGAAAGCTTTAGCCACTAGAGACCTTGAGCCAGCATAATGACCGAAGTCCCATAATGAATCTCATGAAGAACTTGACGGCCTTCATCAGCAGAAACCGTAATCCCTTGACGCTGCATCTGTGTAAATAGCCATGGATGATCGTCATGGACATAGAACACCGGATGATCTGTCGCGCCAAGAGCTCATCTTCTGGTAACTCACCTTTGGTTAAGTACGCCAAATAAGGCAGAGTTCAATTTTGAATAGCACATAGAGCCGCCACCAATTGCCCCTCCGGGTCAGGAATAGCAAGATCTCCCTCTAAAGGCAATTTGACCGAAGGATTGTGTAACACGTCACAAAACGCATTGGGGGACCGCATACGTTGTGACCCAAGCCGAGACAATGCATTAGTCGCCTCATTTTTGCACCGGTCTATGTGATCCACTTGGTAACCCTTAAAGTGACCGGCAATATTGTCCACTGCTTGACGATAAGCCGCCATAAGCGGGTCTTTAGAATCCCACTTTCCTATAACCTGTTGTGCCACCAGGTCTGAGTCGCCCAGACACCTGAACCGGCTCAATTTCATCTCCTTGGCCATTCGGATCCCATGGAGCAAAGCATCATACTTAGCTGCATTGTTAGTACAAGGGAACATGAGCCTTAAGATATAACAAAATTTATCACCTTTTGGGGAATCCAAAATAACTCCAGCCCCCAAGCCTTCCAACTGTCTGGGCCGATCAAAGTGTATAGTCCAATATGTGTTATCTGGCTTCTCATTAGGTGCTTGTAGCTCTACCCAATCATTGATGAAATCCACCAAAGATTGTGACTTGATGCTTGTTTGAGGCACATACTTAAGATGATGTGGCCGAAGCTCAATCGCCCATTTAGCAAACCGGCCAGTAGCCTCTCTGTTTTGTATGATGTCTCCAAAGGGGCTGAACTACCACTATGATTGGGTGTCCAAGGAAATAATGCTTCAACTTGTGACTCGCCATGAACACTCCAAATACAAGTCTCTCCTGATGTGGATATCTCTACTTACATTCGTTAAGACTTCACCGACTTAATAAACTGGTCATTGATCGGGTATTCTTTCCCGCCTCCTTGCGCTCCACAACAACTGCTATGCCGACAACTTTGTTATTAGACACCACAAACAGAGCATAGGATCTTTGTTAAATGGAGCAGTAAGATGGCGGCTCACTAATCTGCTTTTAAGTGCTTCAATGCTTCTTTAGCAAGATCACTCCATACAAAGTGATCACTCTTCCTCATCATCGATACAAAGGAATCACCTTCTCACCCAGCGGCTTATGAATCGCTCGGGCTGCAATATGACCCGCCAAGCGCAGAACATCATTGATAGAGGCTGGCTTGGACGGAGAGGTGATATCTTTGATTTTCTCTGAGGTAGCCTCAATGCCCCGTTCTAAAACCAGAAACCCTAGCAATTTGCCTACGGGTACACCCAAAACACACTTGGCCGCGTTAAGCATCATCTTGTAGACCCAAAGATTGTCAAAGGTTTCCTTCAAGTCATCAAGCATGGTCTCTTTCTTTCTTGACTTAACCACAATATCATCCACATAAGCATGAACATTGCTCCCAATCTGACCATGAAAATAATTCTGAATGCAGCATTGATAAGTCGTCTGGGCACTCTTGATCCCAAAAGGCATAGAAACATAGTTGAAAGCTCCAAAAGGTGTGATAAAAGCTATCTTGTCTTGGTCTTTGACTACCATCATGATTTGATGATAACAATAATAAGCATCCAGGAAGTATAAACTCTCACAACCCGTTGTTGCATTGATGATCTGGTCAATACGGGGGAGAGCAAATCGGTCAGCTGGACAAGCCTTGTTGAGGTCCGTGTAATCAACACATACGCACCATGTGTCAGTTTTCCTAAGTACAAGCACAGGGTTAGCCAACCACTCTGGGTGAAAAACTTCGACGATAAACCCAGCTGCCAAGAGTCAGGCTACCTCCTCTCCAATAGCTTTATGTTGCTCCTCATTGAAACGATGGAGGAACTGTTTGGCCGACTTAACTTTGGGATCGACATAAAGGTGGTGCTCAGTGAATTCTCTCGGTACACTTGGCATATCAGACGGTTTCCAAGCAAAGATGTCCCCATTCTCATCGATGAACTCGATGAGCGCGCATTCCTATTTGGGATCTATCCCGGTGCCCATAGTAACGGCCGATACGAGTCACGAGGGACTAAATCCACTTGCTTTGTATCATCGGCCAACTTAAAATTTAGCGAGAGGTCCTATTTTGTAGTAGGATTTTTCAAAGGAGTCATATCCGCGTTGACATTTTCCTTATAAAACTTAAGCTCTGGGTAGCACAAGCCGCTTACGCATAGGCATCACCTTCCTCACACTCTAAAGGCGATTATCCGATCTCCATGAAACATAATCGTCCCTTTTGGCCTTGGCATCTTCAACTGTTAATAAACATAGCAAGGGCGAGCCCTGAAACGAGCATAAGCCGGCCATCCAAACAGCGCATGATATGGACTCTTGATTTTAACCACTTCAAACCACAAAGTTTCGATCCTAGTTATACTCATCACCAAAGGCCACTTCTAGGGTAATTTTCCCTACAAGGTAAGCTGACTTGCCTGGCACAATGCCATGAAAGACTATGGAGGACGGCTTATGTGGCAGCCTGAGACCAACGCTCGAGACCCATTCCATGTTTTCGTTGTTGCCATGTGTTTTATTTGTTTGTTGCATTCATCATGCCATCATGAGTATTGCATCCACATGTTTTCATAAAAATTGCATCCATTTGTAGTTGCCGGTCCTCTCTGTTCTCATCGTTAACCGATCCAGAGACCAACCTGGTTGGTGGTTCCCTCTTGTCAAACCACCTAACCTCTCTGCACACCCTATCGTCTGCGTCCAAAAAGCTGTCCCAAACCCGACCGAGCAAATGTGGTGATGGGTCGGATCATCCCCAAACATCCAGTAAAATATCTTTGGTTTCTTATTTTGTCTACTCGACTCATTTATCTCGACCGTCGATTAAGATCGGAGGAACCAAATGGCATCTAACCAAATCCATCCGCTTTAAATAACAACCTAACCCAAAAAATACTCGGACATGCCCATCCATCACATCACCGCTCCAGCACCAAGTTTCACATGCAACATCTATGACCTTTCTAAATTAGCATCATAGGCGGTACATAGGCAGATGTATCTCATCTGGAAAACTGCTGAAGCGAAGGAATATTGATCCTTCATTGATGTTGAAGGTCTTTGCAACTTTAGGCGTGCCATGGATGATTGACCCTCCATCCTTCCTCCTCTTCAGGAAAACTTCAATATTGAACCGTGGGTGTTGTATGAATACCTTCCTTGCCTCCTCACCATACAGTTGGTTTGAGAGGTAATCATCAGTGAACTGCTTTGGAAAGGCCTGCAAACAAGGATGTGCATAAATATCTTCTCTATATTGGAAATGGGACAAAGGAATAAAAAAGGCAAGGTATAATAGTTAGTACCATCCTATAGTGAAGTGATGTCTTCTTCCTTATGCAGAAAAGATCTTGTTGTTTTTTGTCGCTAATTTCTTTATCCTAACAATCTTTCTGAGTTTCTTGACTTGACTGATATTCATGGACAACTCATTCCCCATATGCACAAAGGATCGACATGGGTCAAAACCTCCGACAAGAGGGACCTACATGTGCAAGACCAAATTGTTTAAAACCTAAGTATTAGAATGGTTCCTGCATTGCACAATAATGTGCTATTACACAAAAGACCATGCATGTGCAAACCTCGATTGTAAACCTCGGTGCTTCCCATTGTTTCCGTAACACATATAAGGTAGTTAGTGATCGGTTGAGTGAGGGTTGCATGCTATTAGTAAAATATGTTGATGAAAAATTAGCACATTGCAGATTCATCAGATTAATTCAAGCCACATGGAAAACCCATTTATCCAAACCAAGCATGATTATGAACTAGAAAATATAGCAATTATGTATGTTTCCCATGTATTAAGTGCAGCCAAATTCGATTATTCCTCACATGCACTACAATACAAAATTCTAACAACGGCAATTGGACATTGCATTGCAGAATTGAACCAAGCAGTTAACTAAATACCACAACAAATGAACCAAACATTAATTGAGAACCACATTCACAATATAACATACTCCTAAAAGAAGATCAAAAAGTTAACCAAACCAAGCATGGTTAACAACTTAGAAATATAGCAATTGTATTTGTTTCTTATGTATTTAGTACAGCAAAATTTGATTTATTTCTTGCATGCTATATAATAACAGAATGCACCCACAACAATTGAACATCGCATTGCATAATGGAACATAATAGTTAACTAAACACCATAACAAATGAACCAAACTTTAACTGAGCACCACATTGCACAATGTATAACATACTAGAAGATCAAATAGTTAACCAAACCAAACATGCTTGACAACTTGGAAATATAGCAATTGTATTTGTTTCTCATGTATTTTGTAAAGAAAAATTTCATTTATTTCTCACATGGAAGACAATACAAAATTGGACCCTGAAGAATTGAACATCACATTTGCAGAATTGAACCAAATAGTTAACTAAACACGACAACTAATTAACCAAATAGTTAATAAGTGAGCACCACATTGCATGACATATAGAACATATACACTAGAGCAAAAGATTGCATGGTAAAAGTAGAAAGCACAATTCATTAGAATTTGTTAAGGAAAGCGAGATAGCAAACTGAACATGGGTCCTTATAGTGAGCTAATAAGACAAGCTACTCCTCATTGTTGGAGATATCGATGACGATTGGCTCCTTAGACATGGAAGAAGGCGAGGCCTCCGCATCGTGGGTGCCCTCATCATCGTGGTGAGTTGCTCGAGCCGCCCGGGCACCAACCTCGCGGCTCTCGAGTTGAGGTAAGCACGCACGCCTGAGAAAACACCTCGTAGTCTTCGTCGAAGGCACCACGGGTGGCCTTGAGAAACCACTACAAACTGTCATTTAAAGCAGCCAACCGCATCACGGCATCGGCACGCGAGGCGTTGATGGTGGCCTCGGGCGAGGTGCTCCGAAGATCTAGGGGCAGCACGAATGGCAGCCATCGCGACCTCATCGCGCGTCGCGCCGTGATTTGCTTCTCCGCGCCAAATGCTCCTTGAGCTCCTGAATATCTCAGTGCACCATGGCTTAGGGCAGCACTTATTTGGTGGAGGGTCGGTGATTTGGGTGGAAGGTGTCTGGGCGGTCGGGGCATGTGGGTTGTGGAAGGAGGAGGAGGAGGGTGGGTCGTGTGGATTACTCCTGGATAGAGCGAGGTCGGCGTGAAGGAGGGTCGCCGAGGGCGATGCTACAAGCAATAAGTGAAGGTTTCAACTTGGAAAGGAAGGCGGAAACAGGGGAAATGTGGCTTTTGGTAAGGGGAGGGAGCGGGGAGGTAGATATTTCCGTGAAAGCCAAAATTTTTGAATCGGTTCAGCGAAAAAACTGACGCGCAAAGTGTCAAAGACACGGTCCCTTATTCAGAACTGTGTACGATATGTGAACATCACAAACGATTCAGATAGCTTAACCCGCCGAGGACTGTAGCACACACCTTCTCTCATAAGCCGTATGCATACTATACACCAGCGGTGCTCTAGGATATTCAGATTGCATCTCGCACGGTTGGTGATAATAAACTGTGTGCGATCTACTTGATTATTCGTCTTGATTTGAACTACATAATGGGGTCACAACTGCAAATGATGGTGTTTGAATTGCTAGAACTTTTATCTGAGCAACATGCAACTATAGGTGTGTCGTCAAAAAAGTTTGAATTATTCAGGGTTCATTTGGACATTTTTATATAGTAACTTGGTATTCTAGGCATTTCAGATGCACAATTCAAAATGAAAATACATGCACATGCTCCGGTGCACCAAAATGGATTGTAAAATGATATATGTGTCCATGGGTTCATGCTTATGTCCCATTCAAGAAATGGGGATGAATTTCAAACACCACGGCACCGTGGCTCTCCGGTAAATGTTGAGGTGCTTGCTTTTGTAATTCTAGTAAATACAAAACTCGTTTGAAATTCATGAGCTTTGGCATGCTATCATGGAATGGCATCAACATGCTGGGGTAAAAAAATATTGTCCCATTTGGGGCAAGTTATGGTATAAGCTTCTCGCGAAACAGAGCTTCTCTCACAACAAGCCTGATGGTTTTGGTAGGGAACATGCCACCTTGGGGGACGAAATGATATCTGTTGCCTCTTCTTAATTTCAAAAAATTTCTCGTGTCAACATAGAACAATAGGAGTGTTGTTCAATTTTTTGGGATTTTTCGAGGTTCCCTTGGACATTTTTATACATTAACTGAGTTTTCTATGCATTCATTTGCATAATTCAAATTTGAACAACATGCACATGCTGCAGTGCATATAAACGGGTTGAAAAATCGAATGTGCGTCCTTGGTTACAACCTTATGTCCCATGCAAGAAATGGGAATGAATGTTAAACACCTTTGCCACCGTCGCTCGGCCACTAACATTGAGATACAAGGTTTTAAAGTTCTAGTAAATTGAAAACTCATCTGAAATTCATGAAACTTGACATGCTATCATGGAACGGCATCAACATGTAGTGGTATAAATATTATCCCATCGGGCTGGTTGGGGTATAAGCTTCTCACAAACCGAGCTTCTGCAACAAGCCTCATGGTTACGGTAGGACGTTTCACCTTTCTAAACGAAACAATATTCGTTGCCTCTTCTTGATTTCAATTTTCTCTAGGTTCAACATAGAACAACAAGAGTGTTGTGTTAAATTTTGGAAATTTTAGGGTTCGTTTTGACATTTTTTTGCATTAATTGAGTTTTCAATGCATTTATGTGCACAATTCAAATTTGAACTACATTCACATGCTCTAATGCATATAAATTGGTTGAAAAATTCAACTATGTGTCCTTGGTTGCATGCTTAGGTCCAATGTAAGAAATGGGAATGAATGTCAAACACCTTTGCCACTGTCGCTCTGCCACAAACATTGAGATACCTGGTTTTTAAATTCTAGTAAATCCAAAACTCATCTGAAATTCATTAAACATGGCATGCTAAAATAGAGCGGCATCAAATACCGTGGTAAAATTTTTGTTCCATTTGGGGTAGGTTTGGGTATAAGCTTCTCACAAACCAGATCATCTCACAACAAGCCTCGTGGTTTTGGTAGGGAACGTCACCTTTCTGTACGAAACAATATCCATTTCCTCTTCTTGATTTCAGTTTTTTCTCCAGTGTCAACATAGAACAACATGATTGTTGTGTTAAATTTTGGAATTTTTTGGGGTTCGTTTGGACATTTTTATGCATTAAATGAGTTTTCAATGCATTTATGTGCATAATTGAAATTTGAATTACATGCACATGCTCTAATGCATATAAATTGGTTGAAAATTCAAATCATGTCCTTTGCTGCATGCTTAGGTCCCATGTAAGAAATGGGAATCAATGTCAAACACCATGCCACCGTCACTTGGCATAAACATTGAGATGCCTTGGCTTTTAAATTCTAGCAAATCCAAAACTCGTCTAAAATTCATGGAACGTGGCATGCTACCATGGAGCAGCATCAACATGCCATGGTAAATGTTTTGTCCCATTTGGGGAAGGTTTGGGTATAAGCTTCTCACAAACAGACCTTCTCACAATAAAATTTGGATGGTTTGGTGAGGAGCGTTTCACCTTCTGGATGAAATGATATCTATTGCCTCTTCTTGAGTTTCAATTTTTTTCTCTAGTGTCAACATAGAACAACAGAGTGTTGTGCTCAATTTTGGAAACTTTCGATGTTAGCTTGGACATTTTATGCATTAATTGAGTTTTCAATGCATTTATGTGTATAATTCAAATTTGAAACTTCATGCACATGCTCGAATGCATATAAATTGGTAGAAAATTCAAATTTGTGTCCGTTGGTTGCATGCTTAGGTCCCATGCAAGAAATGGGAATGAAGGTCAAACACCATGCCACCGTCACTCGGTAGCAAACATTGAGATACCTGGTTTTTAATTTCTAGTAAATCCAAAACTCATCTGAAATTCATGAAACTTGGAATGCTATCATGGAATGGCTTTGACATGCCGTGGTAAATTTTTTGTCCCATTTGGAGCAGGTTTGGGTATAACCTACTCACAAACGAGTTTATCAAAACAAGCCTAATGGTTTTGGTAGGGAACATGCCACCTCTGGGGATGAAATGATATCCATTGTGTCTTATTGCTTTCTAAATATTTCTATTGTCAACATAGAAGAACAAGAGTGTTGTGTTAAATTTTGGATTCTTTCGGGTTCGTTTGGATACTTTTATACATTAACTAGGTTTTCTAGGCATTTTATGTGCATAATTCAAATTTGAACTACATGCACATGCTCCAGTGCATATAAATTGGTTGAAAAATCAAATATGTGTCCTTGGGTGCATGCTTAGGTCCCATGCAAGAAATGGTAATGAATTTCAAACACCGAGGCCTTTGTTGATTGCTGGCAAAACATTGAGATACTTTGTTTTTAAATTCTAGTCAATCCGAACTCGTTGAAATTCATGAAACTTGGCATGCTATCATGCAATGGCATCCGACATCTGTCATATTTTTCGTGTCCATTTTGATAGAAGGCACACTCGAATAATCAGTCAAGCATTTGGAACCAAATTGTTGCCACTCTAACATCCATAAGCGTTTTAGATAGAACACACTAGTAAAGCGGACTTCCCAAGTAAGCCAAGGGAAAATGTGCGAGCAGGATTTGTGCGTTCTTCATCAGAGCGTTTTAGATAGAACACTGTATGCAAAGTGAGCGCTATGGTCTTCGTAGTAAGCCAAGGGAAAATTCGCCGCAGGATTTGTGCATCTCTTCAACACAAAGCGGTTCAGATTGAACAAGGTATGCAAAGCGAGACATCGGCGCTAAGCCAAGAGAAAATTTGGCAAGCGAAATTTGTACCTCCCTTCAACGCAACGGTTTTTCGGATGACCCATGTGCAACCACATACGACAATTTGGTTAAGATTTGCATATGTCATATTGGGTATATTGCCAATTTGTCAAAGCTGGAAAGATTGACATTTGTTGATCTAGTTACCTTGCCATTTGTCAATCCTTGTAACACTGCGATTTGTCAAAATATGCAGCTAAAATCACTAGCACTATCTAATTTTTGCAACAAAAATTCAGTAATTAAGCATTGATTTCAATCATAGATTAAGCGATCGTTCTTAATTTATACAAGCAATTCAACTCGACAATGAACCGACCAAAATTTTCCCCAATTGTTGCCAACCACGTCTTTGAAATAGCTAGTTCAACTATATATACTAGCTAATTTTAAGTATGTTGTCAGTTCCACCACATCTATAGTTGATGGCTGAACAAGATAGCCCTAAATACTACTACTATGGAGGGGCTTTGTACTACTTCGACAGCCTCTCCTGCGAGCGCTCATTAAGAGGAAGATGAGGAGGAGCCTACAGCAGCTGGACAAGCTGTACGGTGCATGCCTGCTGCACCTTAGCGCTCACTCGAACACGCTCTTCCGCTCTGACCCTCTCTAAGCGGCGGACTGCGTAGATCTCGATTCCCG
>JAHHZJ010004280.1:0-12242 GCA_021437245.1 Aegilops speltoides | reverse complement strand
GCCCAATTCGCCGATCTTGCCGATGAAAACATGAATTCCAAGAAGGGGACCCTGCACCAGACTAATTGAGCCGCCTCGGGCCCCATCCCGCATCGTCATGTAGAGCTTGCCGCGACGACTCTTGGTCATCCGCCAACCACATATCCCTTGAGTCCTTCAAAGTCGCCTTTAAGAACTCAAACCATCATGCGATAGCCCCACTGGGCGCCAACAATGTGGAATTAACACATCGATGTCCTAGCGAAGGACTTAGTCGTGGAGCCATCGCAATGAGATTAGCTTAAAGGGGTTAAACCAAACAAAGGACACGGAAGTTTATATCGTTCGTTTCTGCGTGAAGGTGAAAGCCTACGATCCAGCTTGTTGTGGGATTGATTGATCTCGGCGAGCAGGAGCTTAATCCGTTTACCTATCTCTCCACTGTTGTTTCTGTCCTCGAACCATCGCCGAAGTCGCCCTTTATATACATAGGTTGACGCCTGCCGGCCTACGTAATCCCGAGGCCGCTCATACAAGTGTCCTGCTCGGTTTCTTCCTTTCCCTAACTTACAATACAAGTTATACATCTATGGCGGTTTACTACTATGGGCCCTAATCCACCATTGGGCTCGGGCCTCTAAGCTTCCATAGTTAACGCTACTTTATCCTTCATCTTCATGGGCTCTTATAAAGGACTCTTGTGAGTGTAATCCGACCTCCCGGGCGGTTTATACTCAATAGTCATATCCCCAACAAAGGACGGTTTGTGAGTCTCGTGATCATGGAGGCGATTCGCCCCCGATTCCCAGATTGTGCTCGCGCCGCCAAATCTGATCGCCGTGGGCGCTGCGTGAGGTGCGCCCGCCTGCCTACATGTGTCCCTGCTCCCCACCAAAAGCCTTTCGTGTCGCCTAGGCACGGATCATAAAACAATTTTCTAGGGTTTCCGCCATAGGCGCTGGTCCGGCCGCCATGGAGAAGGTAGCGGGCTGATGGAGAAGATGAAGCTCTGAGGAAGAGGGAAAGGAGTGAAGATTCGTGGTCGCGAGGGCTAAGATGAATAAGGGAGAAATCCAAGCGTGGGGAAGGTGATGTCGAGAGACCCACGCACCGGATGCGATCCGCTTGTCGCTAGGAAAGTGTTGGTGCCCCCTAAAGGGTGTGGACTGCAAAGAATCGGTGAGAACATCTTCCTTTTCACCTTCAAACAAGAGTCGTGGAAGCACAAGGCGCAGGAGGATGGACCGTGGATGTTTGATAATGACCTGGTCGTGATGGTATGTATTGTGCCGAGTAAGCGGATCGAGCAAAGATGTTTTCGATGAGGTTCCGCTTGGTTCGTAGTCTTGGATTGCCACGAGGAAGATGGAGGAGGAGATGGCGGAGGAGATTGGAAACTTGGTAGGCAAGACGTGGAGATGGACTTAGTGTGGATGGCTCAGCAGAGGGAGGTTTTTAAGATAAAGGTCTCAATGCCTATCAACAAACCGTGATGAGGGGTGTCTCGCTTGATGAGGAGTTTGAATGTGATGAGGAGAATGGCCATGACAAGAAGGAGAGGAAGAAAAGGAGAGGCCCTTTGTCGCTTCAAATATGAGTACCTCCCGACTTCGCTATATCTCAGGAGTCATTGGACATGTCGACAAAGAATGTTCTACCAAATTGAAGAAAGGGCAGAAGGCGTAGTACGGATGATGGCTGCGAGCTGGTATGGGGAGGCGCCGAGGGGGGGGGGAGGAAGGATGTGGAGAAACAGTCATAGAGGGAGCGGAAGTGGGTCCGCCAATGGTCGATCGTATGGAGGTGGGAGGCTGGTCAACAGGTCTCGTAGAGATAGCCTTAGTTGGCAAAAATCTGAACCCAAGACAAATGGTGGCCGGACGGAGGATGGGGAAGAGGTCACTAGCCCTAGCAAGTTAACTAAGGCGAGCAGGTGTGGGTGCATCAAAAGAGGCTAACTTTTCAGAGGAGGGCGGCGCAAAGATGTGCTATATGTTAGTGACCATGGCGTGGAGGTCCAAGTCACCATGTGGTGGTGGAGGAAAAGGGGCAACTATGGAGGTGGAGGCGGGGAAGGGAATGGTGGAAGCGAAAGATACTGACGGCGTAACTCAAGGTAGCAGCGTTAGGAAGTGGTTGTCGGTGTCAAACCGCGGATCTCTGTAGGGGGTCCCAATCGCGCCTAAGGCTGATGGTAACAGTATGGGGACACAATGTTTACCTGTGTTCAGGCCTCTCTATGGAGGTAATACCCTACTTCGCTTGATTGATCTTGATGATATGAGTATTACAAGAGTTGATATATCACGAGATCGTAGAGGCTAAACCCTAGAAGATAGCCTATGATTATGATTGTTGTTGTCCTATGGACTAAACCTCCGTTTATATAGACACCGGAGGGGGCTAGGGTTACACAGTAGACGGTTATAGAGAAGGAAATCTACATATCCGAATTGCTGCTTGCCTTCCACACAAAGGAGAGTCCCACCCGACATGGGACTAAGTCTTCAATCTTGTATCTTCATAGTCCAACAGCCTCAAGATAAGCATATAGTACGGCTGTCCGAGGACCCCTAATCTCGGATTCCTTAGTAGCCCCTGAACCAGTGCTTCATTGACGATGAGTCCGGCGATAGATTGTCTTCGCATTGCAAGGCGGGTTCTTCTCCTAACACTCCATAGAAGATCTTGAACACAAGGATCGTGGTCCGCTCGCAAAACAAATTCCACATACCACCGTGAGAGAGCACAATATTCCACAAGTCTAATATGTCGACAATTTTTCATAGTGTGACATCACGCCGCGTCGGCCATTATATCAACCGCTTTTCTCAACTCGCATCGCACATCTTATGCAGGCGGTTTTATTGGCACGCCTTGTCAAGGCAGAGATTGTGTCCCTTATCACGGATTCTCATCAATACGGTGTGGTAACCCAACCGCACCATCAACATGGCGCCGGGAATAAGCGAAGTTTAGCGGCAGTGGGAGGCGCAGGATCCCGCCGCCTTTATAAGGAGATAAGGATTCCCTTTCACCCACGCCTTCTTCTTCCTCTCGCCATCCATTCTCTCGCCGAGCTCCAGCCAAGCGCTCGCTTTCTCCGCTAACCAAGGCCCTCCGAATGTCGATCCGAGCAGAGGCAAGTGGATGGCCTCACCGTCCGGGAGAAGGATATCAAGAAGCTTAGGAGGCCGGTATCCGCCAAGAAAATCAGCCATCGCTCCTCGACGGGGACAGATCGTCCTTACTCCGAACCCCACAAGAGGGTTGTATTCTCCTCACTTTGTCCGCTGGCTAGGGTTTCTCCACCCGCTCGCTTGTGGCATTATGTATTACTATGGGATCGATTTTCATGATCTATCCCCATCCTTCCTCAACATCTAGACATTCATCATCGTCAGTAGGCCTTTCTCCGATTCCGCCACACTTCAGCTTATGGTCAAGATTTTCAATGTGAAGCCCAAGGTAGTGACCGCAAGCACGCTGAGTACAGATAAAGCTATGGTGAGCAAGATGCCCAATGTCACATGGCCATCGTGTACTTTCAATGATTTCGCAAAGGGTGGCAACAAGAAGGGTTCTATGTCACCGAGCCACGCGCACAAAATGGGCCGCAGCCCCGTGATTCTCGATCCGAGCTCCCCGCGCTTACGCCCCGCCTAAGAAGGACTGAACGGTCTTCACCCGACGAGTTGTCGGTGCTCCAGACGCACGCCAAGGATATGGAAGACAAGAATATCAAACTTGTCAATGTAGTCCGTGATGTTAGTTCCGGATTCTCCCTTGTCAACACACGGCCCGCAATCTATGGGAATTCGACCCGCCAAGCACCGACTCGCTAAAGTTCTTGGCTCATTGCACAAAGACATCCGAAGGTGCTCTTAGGTCCGCAAATCATGGTCGGACTCAACCGAGGACCGCAGTATCAACCGCCCCGCCTCGCAAGTTCGGTAAGTCATCGTACATTGGCAAGTCATGCTTTATTTGCATAATCCAAGGGAAATGCTTAATGTGTTTTTCCACAACTCTCCTAGGGCTGGACGAAGAAGGCGGGTGGATCTACCGCCTAGCTTCACGCTAGAAGAACTAGCCACCCACTTCGACGAAGATGTTGGTCCCAGCTACTTTATAAGGCGCAAGAAGAAAGCCAAGAAGGAGGCCAAAGAGACTAGGGGCGGCTCGTCGCCAAGCACTTCGGACACAATATCCGAAGACTCGATGCCCGCTTCCTCCGGAGAGGACGAGGAAGAGGAGGAAACAAATCCCCAAGAGGGAAGAAAGAAAAGGACGGCTCCACACAATTGAGGTCGAGTCGCCTAAGAAGGAAAAACTCCTTCCGGAGGAATTGCACATCACCAACAAAGAGTCTGTGGGATCCTGTGGTCCAACCCCGCCGGTTGTGAGTATACAACCGACACGCTTAGATCCGACTCACTATTGTATGACGCCTAATCATTGAGCCACACTTTTCCTTTGCATTCCGGGCGAGGTCCTGCGTCAACAATCCTCATCGAGGATTTACTAGGCTCGGATGCAATGGACAGCGGACACCTCTCAAGGTCCCTCCCCAAAACACGTGAACGACACCGAGGCATCGCCCCATAGGGACCTGTGCCAAGGAGGGGTGAAAAGACCGCAAGGCGGCGCCAGGGGTCAAACTGTCGATCGGGCACACGGAGAAGAGGCTCCCATGGACATCTACGGCGGGCTATCTCGACCACCCCCACCGACATAATTTCGAGACCGACACGGCCCGAATCAGCAGCAGCCTCCTCGATAGGAGGGGGTGTGATCGTTCCACCGCAACCTCGCCCAACCGGAGGTGCCGGATATTTATCGGCGGCGCCAAGAGCGCCCATCGTTAAAGAACACCGTGTCCTTATGGGTGCAAAGGATTGAGAAGATTCATCCACCGAGAGTGGGCTGAATGAAGCCTACGGAGTGAGGGAGTCCTCGATAGGGGTGTCCGGATAGTCGACTATCATCGCTGGACGGACTCCAAGACTATGAAGATACAAGATTGAAGACTTCGCCCCATGTCCGGATGGGACTTTCCTGGCTGGAAGACAAGCTTGGAAATACGGATATGTAGATCTCCTACCATTGTAACCGACTGTAACCCTAGCCCTCTCCGTGTCTATATAAACCGAGGGTTTTAGTCCGAGGACTAACAACCATTACAACAATCATACCATAGGCTAGCTTCTAGGTTTAGCCTCCTTGATCTCGTGGTAGATCCACTTTGTACTACCCATATCATCAATATCAATCAAGCAGAGTAGGGTTTTACCTCCATCGAGAGGGCCCAACTCGGGTAAAACATCATGTCCCTTGTCTCCGTTACCATCCGCCTAGACGCATAGCCGGGACCCCTACCCGAGATCCGCCGGTTTTGACAATCGACATTGGTGCTTTCATTGAGAGTTCCTCCTGTCGCCACCGATAGGCTTGATGGCTTCTTCGATCGTCAATAACGACGCAGCCAGTGGTGAGACTTTCTCCCTGACAAATTTTCGGTTCGGGCGGTTTTGCATCAGGGCCAATCTGCTTGGCCATCCGGAGCAGATCGAAGCTACGCCCGCCATCAGTCAGATTTGAAGCCTAAACTTCACGGCCGACATCCGCGGAGACTTGATCTTCGGCGGATTCGAGCCACACCGAGCGCGCCACACCGCCACGATGGGCATGATTTAGCTCAGCGTTTGACAAAGGCCTCGAGGCCGACATGAGTCCGCCCGGTCCTCCATTCGAGTCGACCTTGCAGATCGAGGACAGTGGCTAGACACCGCCGGGCTGCAACCTCTACACGATGGAGCCGACATCGACCTTGTCCCTTGTAAAGCCTCGTGACTCGAGGTGCCGACTCGCCGACCAACCTCCCCGCCTCTACCAATCAAATCCGTTACGCCGATCATGGAGTTCACCGCCACGACATCTTTTAGCACTCACCCTTTGGCGACATCCTGAATTTGCTAAAGTATCTCTCAGACGAGAGCCCTCGGCCGGATTAGCGTCGACGGTTGGGATGCGACGACGAAGAAATTTAAAGACCACCCACCACCCACTTTGTAGCCACTCGCCGATGATCTAACCGACATGTTAGACTACGACCCAAAGACATCGACGGTACGGACGACGATGCCGGAGATTTACTCAAGAACCAGCGTCATGGGCACCGGAAGACCACCCCATACAACATATACATGGTGGACATCCCAAAGGATGGGAATGGCGAAGAAGCGGAGGCGATTCCTCCAAGAAATGCCCAAGCGCCAACAGCACGCGCCGCCTAAATCCCGCCACAACAAGAATGGAGATTCCGCACCGGAGAAAATAACACCCCGTAGAGTGCCAAGATAACCCTCTAGCAAGATTCAGAGCAGAGGACGGAGAAGCCAGCCTCATGAGAGCGCGCATAAAGAGGTCCAGGATGATAATTACATGCCTCCTCCGAGACGAGGCAAGCCTCAACGACGATTTAATTCGCGTGCCCGAGGATCCGCTCAACAAGAGCGCTTTTAAACGCAGGCTTATGGCCACGTAAATAGCCTAAAGAAAAGCAGAATAGCCCGAGCTGATCAAGATCGCTAGCCGACAGATGGATCAAGTCCCGGCGGCCAAGAGTATGAACTCAATGCCCCTCCAAAAGCTACCTAAAACGCAAGTTTCTCCCGATTAGAGGAGGAGAAGTATAAACCTCATCACCAGCGACACACGGCAGATCGACCACCCGTGGTCAGCGACAGAGGCCTCTAGGCCTCCATCGGACTGCACTCGCACCGCCGAAAAGCGCAGCCATGGGGAACGCGCTGCACTTGCGAGACATATTGAGGACAAGGCAAGACAATCAAGATCGATCCACGGATCACGGGCGCCCATAATGCGCTGATGACTACCGTCCACGGATACAAAGAATCGCCGGGTCAACACAAGAGACAAAGCTCTCTTGAGCTACGCCGTGATATTGCCCAAGATAGAGGCGCCAGACACCCATCGTGCTTCACAGATGAAGTAATGGATCATCAAATCCGAAAGGTTTAAACCCGTGAACATTGAATCCTACGATGGCACAACAGACTCCGCGGTTTGGATCAAGACTATCTCCTTCATATCCATATGGCCCGCGATGACGCATCTCCATGCCATCAAATATCTCCCACTGCTTAAAGGACTAGCTCGGCATTGGCTTAACAGCTTGCCGCCAGAGTCAATTGGTGTTAGAGGACCGAAGCCGCATTCCTTGACAACTTCCAGGCACATATAGTGCACCACCGACGCCATGACCTAAGCCACATAATTCAGCAGCCGATTTAATCGCACTCGAAACGGTTCCTAACAAAGAAAAATCAAATCGCCGACTATCCGGATGCAAAGGGCCCTTGCAGCCTTCAAACATAACATCCGCGACGAGTGGCTGGCCCGCACCTAGGACAGAAAAGTCAAATCAATGGCAGCCCTCACGCCACTATGACCCGCTCAAGGGAGAGGACAGCTGCTAGCCCGCAGAATAACCTCAAGAAAAATTCGCAATCCAACAACAAGGACCGAATGGCAGGTCGCCAGCAATAAAACAAACGCCGTTAACGGCGATAACAATGAGGATACGACAACAACGCTGGATCCAGAGGCTCCAAACCCGTCACGAAAAGCCATTCAAAAGAACTACTCCGGTCCGTCCAATTTGGACCGAATACTCGACCGCTTGCCGATACATGGCACTTCTAAAAGCCAGCTAATCACACCAACAGGATTGTTGGGTATTTAAGGCGGCGTTAATTGCCGAAAACAATGACAAGGGGCTGATAGCGATGACGAGGAAGAGACCCGCCACGAACAAGAGAGGATGTATGGTTTCTCACAAGTACGGACGGTAAACATGATATACGCAACCCACATACCCAAGAGGGAGGAAGCATGCACTTAGGGATGTATATGCGATGGAGCTAGTCGCCCAAGTTCAATCCATGATCCTCTCGCTCGATCACTTTCGAACGGGACCACCCACCAAGATCCGCCATGGCGGATTCGCCGCTGGTTTTAGACCCAATCGCCGATGGATTTCACCTCACTAGAGTCCTCGATGGATTTGGGCAGCAGCTCAACTCGCTTTATCAGATACAAGGCGCAAGATGGGCATAGACCCTCAAGGATTAAACCTACAAAGACGACCTTTAAAGGCATCATACCAGGTGTAGAGGCCAATTGTACCGCTCGTACATCGAAGTAGTCTTCGATCCCGATAACTTCCGAAGCGAGGAGTTAATCTTCGATATAGTCCCGCTCCGCAGCGCTATCATGCTCGCCGGACGGACCACGCTTAAAGTTCTACGCGTGCCGACACGATACCTCAAGCTCAAGATGCCAGCCCTCGAGGAGTCATCACGGTCAACGGAAACATCAACGCCCTCCGAACGGAGGAACACAACGCTCGCGCGTATAGAGTAGCCTCTAAGGCAATTTTCGAGTCCGCCATTAAGCGATCGACACGCCAAACGCCCCGAGTAACATACAACAAGACCACCCGCACGCTCCGAGCACGCCAGAGTAATGCGGCCCCAACCCCAGCCCTTGCATAATTGTAAGACTAGTCCTTCGCACATCATTACGCCCGAGATACCATGGGCATAGGGGAGGGCATGACCACGACAGCCCATAGTGCGCTCAACCACACTAGGGGCTCCCAAGTGTGTCACTCTTTTTTTTTTTTTTTTTTTACCCATAGGACTCGCTCACCTGAGGCCCCGTCGCAAAGGATCTCGCCAACTCACGATGCAACAGCCGTGGAAGGACAAAGGCTACGACGAGCACTCAGGTGGTCTCCATTATGAGCATTCAATCTGTTTACTACACCATTCCGCAGCCTACCCCTGGAGGGGGACATGTTTAATAGTCCAACCCCTTGCTTACCGCACTATTTGTATCGTTCTGCACCCATGGCAGAATTCCTTGAATAAAAAATGCATCACTTTTCGCTTATAATTGCATTCCTTTCTTACATATATGTTCATTTATGACATTTTGCATCCGTACACTTTGGTACGGCCGAATACACCAGGGCTTATGTTCCCGTGATTATGGTGTGATAAGTCCTAACACTTTCACAAGTGCGGCACCTCAACTTATAGCATTATATGCATCGGTTCAATCATGTCTTGGGTCAATACTTGGGTTTGCCTGCCCCATGTTTTGGTACCTTACGCCCGCTTTATCGCTAAGGTAGCACCGGAGAACCACTAGGATTGTGCCCGGTTGAGCTGGGCGAGCGCCTGGAGAAAGCTAAACCGACCGTCATGATAAGGCGAGAGCTGGTCGCTGTTCGAGAGGTCCTTTGAGTCCCTAAAGACTTATGCCGCTTAGAGCGAGGAACCGGCTTTGTCCGCCCAGCGTGATAGCGCCTCAACTCGGTCTTCCGAATACTAGGGGCTTCACCAAATTTAAAATTATAGAATTCTATGGCTAAGGAGAGTGTTCAAGTATTATAAGTCCGGTTGCCTTGTTCGTGTGTTGAGTGCCTCCCTAGATGGACCCAAACATGGGAACAAGAGTGCTCAAGTTTATCCCAAACACCCCAAAGACTAGTGGCATGGGGTTGAAGCCATTTCGACTTGCCATCCTCGATTTGATAAACGGCCGCATGTATGTAATATTTTAAATTAATAAGCGCTGTTAGCACATATGAACAAAGTTTTCAAGACAGATAACACATTGTAGTCTACTCAAATATTACATCTTTGAGCACTCATCCGCAATCTTAGGGCACACTTCAGACACTCTTATAATACATTTGCGGCGATATCCTTGCTCGGCCGCGCGTCTGTCAGAGCTTTCATCACCGCCCAAAGGCACTTTTGCACGGCAAGGCCCGACGGCACCTTCAATACAAAGTGAGCGCTTGACGACTTCCACCTGTGGACACGATCCACCAGCCGCGACCAGCGAAGTAGCTCCTGTGCATGGCCTCTCGGCCACAACCGAACTATGAGGCCCTTCATGGCCGTCGCCACCTTAGGAGCTCGACCAGCTGCTTCACCGGTCGCTATAAGCACTGGATGTCCGCCTCAAAGATATCGAGACCGTAAGACCTTCTCCGCCGAGCCCTCCTCGCCCAGAGAATGCGGCAGATAGGACACGCCGCAAGGCAGATTCGCAAACGCCTCCGGAGAGCTCCGATCCGGTAAGTAAGGTAATTCACATTCACATGCTTGCTTTGTATGAAAAATGCTATCCGCCGCTATTTTCTTCATCGCCGATCTCCTGAGGGCCTTATGGGCTTCGCCTTAGCGTTTTGGCACTCTCAAGAGCCGAGGCAAGCTCTGACTCGAAGTCTTTGAGTCGCGCCCAAACTCTCATGTTTTTCCACGAGAACCCGGAGCTCTTGCCGCACCTCCGCCACCCGGCCTCCTACTTCTCTCGCCACTCGCTCAGCCACATTACGCCGACATGACACGGCCTCCTTCAGGTCGCCACTCGCTCGCGGGCCCTCGCAGCGCCACATTATCCTTGTTATTTCTCTTGCAACCAAAATCCTTTTCTCAGAAGGTACAAATTTAATACGGTGTTACTCACCTTCTTTGTCCTTGAGCTGCTTTGGCAAGGCCGAGCTCATTCAGGACCGCCGAGGTCTCGCTTCAAAGCATCGACTCGCAACAAGGCGGCAGAGGTCAAGAAGCAGCCTGCAATCCCATATTGACATAATTTTAGAACTCCTGTATATCTTTTAGATCCTCATTCCGCTTTTCTTCCAACACCAAACCGAGCATCGGGCTACCGCCTATGCGGTATTATGTTACATATCTTAAATTTCTACCTCAAAGCCTATCGAAGGTGCAGAAGTTCGGTCACCCGCCTTCTGGCAAGTCGAATCCTTCAATCACCGCACTCATGATAGTGCGGTGTTCTTCCTGATGGAAGCGCCATTGAGAGCCTCCACAGTTGTCCGCGCCCGTTGACGGAGGCCGCCGTGTCACGGTCTTGACCTTCTTAAGGGTCATTGCCGACTCGAACCACTCATCGTTCCGGCAGGTCCGGAGGTTGCCTTGCGGCACCTCCGAGCCTCCTCCCGGTGGGTCCTCCGCGATCCCACCCTGGCCATTAGCATCACGAGGGGAGGCCGCTAAGGGAATCCATATCCGACGGAGCTAAGGACCCGCCGACAAGCGGAAAGATCATCCTCGCCGGACTATAGGTTGTATGCGGCATTAGAAGGACACCACGGAAAAAGAGAAATTATAAATCATCCAGAATTGACACTTACGATCTTGCAGGGCTTGGCCCTTGAAGGCCATCCTCGCTGTCGAGTCGGCATTGAGAGCAGTCCGGGAAGGGTCCTTCCTTCTGACCCTTTGGCCTCCCTCGTGGGAAGCCTTCCTTCTTCTCTCCTCCTCTTGGGAGAGTCCTCTTTCTCCTCCTCGCCTTTGGGGCAGGAGTCCGCTCGAGCCATCGGACGATGAGTCCGACATCATTCGGCGCCGAACTCCTTCGGTTCCCGTGGCCTTCCTTTGGCCTTCTTCTCCAAGACCATGGGGCGAACCAGCAGCCTCTAAATGGGTGTCCGCGGGTCTTCGGAAGGGAGCCGACAGTAACCCGTCCGGATGTCTTCGCCATCCTATTAAAGGCATTGGGAGTTTTAGATCCCACATAGAGTCAAACTATGAAAGAAATGAGTGTCCCATAAAGGATAACATATCTTACTCGCCGTCGCAAGGCAGCGTGAATCCGCGATCTTCGGTTGGATGCGGGGCTTCTCCGCCTTGAACAAAGACCTCCGTGCAGCTTCATACGTCGGTCAAGAGCCCGCCAATGTCCGTGTCAGGCCGGATTAAACTCCCACAAATTGAAGGCCCATTGTCGGGGGAGAATCCGGACGAGCATGACTCGGATCATGTGACAAGCTTAAGCTTCTTGTTCACTGGGTCTGGAGACAGATCGAGTCCGCGCTCCTTCAACTACCCCATAGCAAGCCCTTCTTTCCAGGAGGTGAGCTGCATGGGGTACCAGATCTGAACTCGGGGCCGCCCATTTAGGGTCACGCGCTCGGTGATGTAGAACCATCCCGATTGCCACCCTTGACGGATTCCACAAAGGCACCTCGAGCCAAGTGACGCTGGGCATTTTGCCCACCATGGCGCCCAAGACTCCTCTTGACGCCCTTCACCAACTTCGCTTGACATTGAAGGTCTTTAGCCACAAGTCAAGGGGGCTGATGCAGAGGAAAGCCTCACACACGCATTTATAAACACCGAGATGTTGAGGATGAAGTT
>JAHHZJ010004278.1:0-13753 GCA_021437245.1 Aegilops speltoides | reverse complement strand
CAACAAACGGGCCAAAATCGCCCAAAACTGTGATTGTTCATGACCAGCACATAAACGCACCTAATGATCGCTGATTGTGGAAATCACCCGACCACAAAATAGTGAGTAATAGTCAATGAAATGGGCCGAATCGCCAAATCTGTGAATGTTGATGACCGCCACGTAAGCGCACCTTGGGTTTAACAACAATGGAAATCTCTTCGACCCCAAAACGGTGAGTAATAGTCCACGAAACGGCTCGTAATCAACAAAACCACGAGTGTTGATGACCGACACGTAAACGCACCCCGTGATTCGTTAATCATGGAAATAATTTCGGACCCCAAAACGGTGAGTAATAGTCCACGAAACGGGCCGAATCGGGTAAAACTGTGAGTGTTGATGACCGACACGTAAACGCACTTCGGGTTCGTTAATCGTGGAAATCACCCGGACCCCAAAATAGTGAGTAATAGTCCACGAAACGGGCCATAATCGCCAAAACTGTGAGTGTTGACGATCGACACGTAAGCGCACCTTGGGGTTCGACAACCATGGAAATTGCTTTGGGACCCTAGAACGGTGGGTAATAGTCCAAAAACGGGCCTGAATCGCCAAACATGTGAGTGTTGATGACCGACACGTAAACACACCCCGGGTTCGTTAATCGTGGAAATCACTCCGGACCCAAAAGCGGCGAGTGATAATACACGAAACGGGCTATAATCGCCAAAATTGCGTAGTCTTGACGACCAAGACATAAGCACACCTTGGGGTTCGACAACCATGGAAATCGCTGGGACCCCAAAACGGTGAGTAATAGTCCATGAACGGGTCAGAATCGGCCAAAACTGTGAGTGTTTATGACCGACACGTAAGCGCACCTTGGGGTTCGACAACCATGGAAATTGCTTTGGGACCCTAGAACGGTGAGTAATAGTCCACGAAACGGGCCTGAATCAGCCAAACATGTGAGTGTTGATGACCGACACGTAAACACACCCCGGGTTTCGTTAATCGTGGAAATCACCCGACCACCAAAAAAGTGTCAATAGTTCAACAGGGCGTAATCGCCTAATCTATGAATGTTGATGACCGTCACGTATGCGCACCCTGGGGTTTAACAACTATGGAAATCTCTTCGGGACCCCAAAATGGTGAGTAATAGTCCACGAAACGGCTCAGAATCGACAAAAACCGCGAGTGTTGATGACCGACGCGTAAACGCACCCCAGGGTTCGTTAATCATGTAAATAATTTCGGGACCCCAAAACAGTGAGTAATAGTCCACGAAACGGGCCAGAATCGGGCAAAACTGTGATTGTGGATAACCGACACGTAAACGCACCCCGGGGTTTGTTAATCGTGGAAATCACTCCGGGACCCCAAAATAGTGAGTAATAGTCCATGAAACGGGCCCAAATCAGCCAAAACTGTGAGTGTTGATGACCGACACGTAAGCGCACCTTAATCATGGAAATCACTACAGACCCCAAAATTGTGAGTAATAGTCCACTAAATCGCCGTAATCCACCAAAACTGTGAATGTTGATAACCGCAGTAAGGGTTCGACAACCATGGAAATTGCTTTGGGACCCTATAACGGTGGGTAATAGTCCACTAAACGGGCCTGAATCGCCAAACATGTGAGTGTTGATGACCGACACGATACACACCCCGGGTTCGTTAATCGTGGAAATCACCCGACCCCAAAAGCGGCGAGTGATAATACCCAAACGGGCTATAATCGCCAAAATCATGAAGTCTTGACGACCAAGATATAAGCACACCTTGGGGTTCGACAACCACGGAAATCGCTTTGGGACCCCAAAACGGTGAGTAATAGTCCACGAAACGGGTCAGAATCGGCCAAAACTGTTAGTGTTGATGATCGACCCGTAAGCGCACACCGGGATTCCTTAATCATGGAAATCACTACAGGACCCCAAAACTGTGAGTAGTAGTCCACGAAACCGGCCAGAATCGACCAAAACTGTGAGTGTTGATAACCGACAGGTAAGCAAACCTTGGGGTTCGACAACCATGGAAATCACTTTGGGACCCCAAAACGGTGAGTAATAGTCCACGAAACGGGTCTGAATCGGCCAAAATAGTGAGTGTTGATGACCGACACGTAAACGCACAACGGGTTCATTAATCATAGAAATCACTCCGAGACCCCAAAACAGTGAGTAATAGTTCATAAAATGGGCTCTAATCGGCCAAAACTACGAGTCTTGACGACCAAAACATAAGCACACCTTGGGGTTCGACAACCATGGAAATCGCTTTGGGACACCAAAACGGTGAGTAATAGTCCACGAAACGGGTCAGAATCGGCCAAAACTGTGAGTGTTGATGACCGACACGTAAACGCACACCGGGATTCCTAAATCATGGAAATCACTAGCTACAGGACCCCAAAACCGTGAGTAATAGTCCATGAAACCGGCCAGAATCGACCAAAATTGAGAGTGTTGATGACCGACAGGTAAGCACACCTTGGGGTTCGACTACCATGGAAATCACTTTCGGACCCCAAAACGGTGAGTAATAGTCCACGAAACGGGTCTGAATCGGCCAAAACAGGGAGTGTTGATGACCGACACGGAAACGCACACCAAGATTCCTTAATCATGGAAATCACTACAGGACCCCAAAATTGTGAGTAATAGTCCACGAAATCGGCCAGAATCGACCAAAACTGTGAATGTTGATAACCGACAGGTAAGCACACCTTGGGGTTCGACAACCATGGAAATCACTTTGGGACCCCAAAACGGTGAGTAATAGTCCACGAAACGGGTCTGAATCGGCCAAAACAGTGAGTGTTGATGAAAGACACGTAAACGCACAACGGGTTCATTAATCATAGAAATCACTCCGAGACCCCAAAACAGTGAGTAATAGTTCATAAAACGGGCTATAATCGGCCAAAACTGCGAGTCTTGACGACCAAGACATAAGCACACCTTGGGGTTCGACAAACATGGAAATCGCTTTGGGACCCCAAACGGTGAGTAATAGTCCACGAAACGGGTCAGAATCGGCCCAAACTATGAGTGTTGATGACCGACACGTAAACGCACACCGGGATTCCTTAATCATGGAAATCACTACAGGACCCCAAAACTGTGAGTAATAGTCCATGAAACCGGCCAGAATCGACCAAAACTGTGAGTGCCGATGACCGACAGGTAAGCACACCTTGGGGTCCGACAACAATGGAAATCACTTTGGCACCCCAAAACAGTGAGTAATAGTCCACGAAACGGGTCAGAATCGGCCAGAATAGTGAGTGTTGACGACCAACACGTAAACGCACAATGGGGTTCATTAATCATAGAAATCACTCCGAGACCCCAAAACAGTGAGTGTTGATGACCAACACGTAAGCGCACCTTGGGGTTTCACATCTATGGAAAGCGCTTTGCGACCCCAAAACGGTGAGTAATAGTCCACGAAACGGGTCAGAATCGGCCAAAACTATGAGTGTTCATGACCGTCACGTAAACGCACACCGGGATTCCTTAATCATGGAAATCACTACAGGACCCCAAAACTTTGAGTAATAGTCCACGAAACAGGCCAGTATCGACCAAAACTGTGAGTGTTGATGACCGACAGGTAAGCACACCTTGGGGTTTGACAACCATGGAAATCACTTTGGCACCCCAAAACGGTGAGTAATAGTCCACGAAACGGGTCAGAATCGGCCAAAACTGTGAGTGTTGATGACCGATACGTAAACGCGCAACGGGTTCATTAATCATAGAAATCACTCCGAGACCCCAAAACAGTGAGCAATAGTTCATAAAACGGGCCAGAATCAGCCATAACTGTGAGGGTTGATGACCAACACGTAAGCGCACCTTGGGGTTTCACATCTATGGAAAGTGCTTCGGGACCCAAAACGGTGATTAATAGTCAACGAAACGGGCCAAAATCGTCCAAAACTGTGAGTGTTCATGACCGACACATAAACACACCCAATGATCGTTGATCGTGGAAATCACTCCGGGACCACAAAATAGTGAGTAATAGTCAACAAAATGGGCCAGAATCGGCCAAATCTGTGAATGTTGATGACCGTCACGTATGCGCACCTTGGGGTTTAACAATTATGGAAATCTCTTCGAGACCCAGAACGGTGAGTAATAGTCCACGAAACGGCTCAGAATCGACAAAACCGCGAGTGTTGATGACCGACACGTAAACGCACCCTAGGGTTCGTTAATCATGGAAATAATTTCGGGACCCCAAAACAGTGAGTAATAGTCCACGAAACGGGCCGAATCGGGCAAAACTGTGAGTGTTGATGACCGACACGTAAACGCACCCCGGGGTTCGTTAATCGTGGAAATCACTCCGGGACCCCAAAATAGTGACTAATAGTCCACGAAACGGGCCATAATCTGCCAAACTGTGAGTGTTGATGACCGACACGTAAGCACACCTTGGGGTTCGACAACCATGGAAATTGCTTTGGGACCCTAGAACGGTGAGTAATAGTCCACGAAACGGGCCTGAATAAGCCAAACATGTGAGTGTTCATGACCGACACGTAAACACACCCCGGGTTTCGTTAATCGTGGAAATCACTCCGGGACCCAAAAGCGGCGAGTGATAATACACGAAAGGGCTGTAATCGGCCAAAACTGTGAGTCTTGACGACAAAGACAGAAGCACACCTTGGGGTTCGACAACCATGGAAATCGCTTGGCGACCCCCAAACGGTGAGTAATAGTCCACGAAGCGGGTCAGAATCGGCCAAAACTGTGAGTGTTGATGACCGACACGTAAACGCACACCGGGATTCCTTAATCATGGAAATCACTACAGGACCCCAAAACTATGAGTAATAGTCCACGAAACCGGCCAGAATCGACCAAAACTATGAGTGTTGATGACCGACAAGTAAGCACACCATGGGGTTCGACAACAATGGAAATCTCTTTGGCACCCCAAAACGGTGAGTAATAGTCCACGAAACGGGTCAGAATCGGCCAAAACTATGAGTGTTCATGACCGTCACGTAAACGCACACCGGGATTCCTTAATCATGGAAATCACTACAGGACCCCAAAACTGTGAGTAATAGTCCACGAAACAGGCCAGTATCGACCAAAACTGTGAGTGTTGATGACCGACAGGTAAGCACACCTTGGGGTTTGACAACCATGGAAATCACTTTGGCACCCCACAACGGTGAGTAATCGTCCACGAAACGGGTCAGAATCGGCCAAAACATTGAGTGTTGATGACCGAAATGTAAACGCACAACGGGTTCATTAATCATAGAAATCACTCCGAGACCCCAAAACAGTGAGCAATAGTTCATAAAACAGGCCAGAATCGGCCATAACTGTGAGGGTTGATGACCAACACGTAAGCGCTCCTTGGGGTTTCACATCTATGGAAAGTGCTTCGGGACCCAAAAACAGTGATTAATAGTCAACGAAACGGGCCAAAATCGTCCAAAACTGTGAGTGTTCATGACCGACACATAAACACACCCAATGATCGTTGATCGTAGAAATCACTCCGGGACCACAAAATAGTGAGTAATAGTCAACAAAATAGCCCAGAATCGGCCAAATCTGTGAATGTTGATGACCGTCACGTATGCGCACCTTGGGGTTTAACAACTATGGAAATCTCTTCGGGACCCAGAACGGTGAGTAATAGTCCACGAAACGGCTCAGAATCGACAAAAACCGCGAGTGTTGATGACCGACACGTAAACGCGCCCTAGGGTTCGTTCATCATGGAAATAATTTCGGGACCCCAAAACAGTGAGTAATAGTCCACGAAACGGGCCAGAATCGGGCAAAACTGTGAGTGTTGATGACCGACACGTAAACGCACCCCGGGGTTCATTAATCGTGGAAATCACTCCGGGACCCCAAAATAGTGACTAATAGTCCAGGAAACGGGCCATAATCGGCCAAAACTGTGAGTGTTGGTGACCGACACGTAAGCGCACCTTGGGGTTCGACAACCATGGAAATTGCTTTGGGACCCTAGAACGGTGAGTAATAGTCCACGAAACGGGCCTGAATCGGCCAAACATGTGAGTGTTGATGACCGACACGTAAATACACCCCGGGGTTCGTTAATCGTGGAAATCACTCCGGGACCGAAAAGCGGCGAGTGATAATACACGAAAGGGCTGTAATCGGCCAAAACTACGAGTCTTGACGACCAAGACAGAAGCACACCTTGGGGTTCGACAACCATGGAAATCGCTTTGCGACCCCCAAACGGTGAGTAATAGTCCACGAAACGGGTCAGAATCGGCCAAAACTGTGAGTGTTGATGACCGACACGTAAACGCACACCGGGATTCCTTAATCATGGTAATCACTACAGGACCCCAAAACTGTGAGTAATAGTCCATGAAACCGGCCAGAATCGACCAAAACTGTGAGTGTTGATGACCGACAAGTAAGCACACCTTGGGGTTCGACAACAATGGAAATCTCTTTGGCACCCCAAAACGGTGAGTAATAGTCCATGAAACGGGTCAGAATCGGCCAAAACAGTGAGCGTTGATGACCGACACGTAAACGCACAACGGGGTTCGTTAATCATAGAAATCACTCCGGGACCCCAAAATAGTGAGTATTAGTTCATAAAACGGGCCAGAATCGGCCATAACTGTGAGTGTTGATGACCAACACGTAAGCGCACCTTGGGGTTTCACATCTATGGAAAGCGCTCCGGGACCCCAAAACGGTGATTAATAGTCAACGAAACGGGCCAGAATCGTCCAAAACTGTGAGTGTTCATGACCGACACATAAACGCACCCAATGATCGTTGATTGTGGAAATCACCCGACCACAACAAAGTGAGTAATAGTCAACTAAACGGGCCGAATCGCCAAATCAGAATGTTGATGACCGCCACGATGCGCACTTTGGGTTTAACAACAATGGAAATTCTTCGACCCCAAAACGGTGAGTAATAGTCCACGAAACGCTCGTAATCAACAAAACCGCGAGTGTTGATGACCGACACGTAAACGCACCCCTGTGATTCGTTAATCGTGGAAATAATTTCGGGACCCCAAAACAGTGAGTAATAGTCCACTAAACGGGCCGAATCGGTAAAACTGTGAGTGTTGATGACCAACACCTAAACGCACCCCGGTTCGTTAATCGTGGAAATCACCCGGACCCCAAAATAGTGAGTAATAGTCCACTAAACGGGCCATAATCGCCAAAACTGTGATTGTTGATGACCGACACGTAAGCGCCCTTGGGGTTCGACAACCATGGAAATTGCTTTGGGACCATAGAAGGTGGGTAATAGTCCAAAACGGGCCTGAATCGCCAAACATGTGAGTGTTGATGACCGACACGTAAACACACCCCGGGTTCTTTAATCGTGGAAATCACCCGGACCCAAAAGCGGCGAGTGATAATACACGAAAGGGCTGTAATCGGCCAAAATTGCGAGTCTTGACGACCAAGACATAAGCACACCTTGGGGTTCGACAACCATGGAAATTGCTTTGGGACCCCAAAACGGTGAGTAATAGTCCACGAAACGGGTCAGAATCGGCCAAAACAGTGAGCGTTGATGACCGACACGTAACCGCACAACGGGGTTCGTTAATCATAGAAATCACTCTAGGACCCCAAAACAGTGAGTAATAGTTCATAAAACGGGCCAGAATCGGCCATAACTGTGAGGGTTGATGACCAACACGTAAGCGCACCTTGGGGTTTCTCATCTATGGAAAGCGCTTCGGGACCCCAAAACGGTGATTAATAGTCAACAAACGGGCCAAAATCGCCCAAAACTGTGAGTGTTCATGACCGACACATAAACGCACCTAATGATCGCTGATTGTGGAAATCACCCGGGACCACAAAATAGTGAGTAATAGTCAATGAAATGGGCCGAATCGCCAAATCTGTGAATGTTGATGACCGCCACGTAAGCGCACTTGGGGTTTAACAACAATGGAAATCTCTTCGGGACCCCAAACGGTGAGTAATAGTCCACTAAACGGCTCGTAATCAACAAAACCGCGAGTGTTGATGACCGACACGTAAACGCACCCCGTGATTCGTTAATCGTGGAAACAATTTCGGACCCCAAAACAGTGAGTAATAGTCCACGAAACGGGCCGAATCGGGTAAAACTGTGAGTGTTGATGACCGACACCTAAACGCACTTCGGGTTCGTTAATCGGGAAATCACCCGGACCCCAAAATAGTGAGTAATAGTCCACTAAACGGGCCATAATCGCCAAAACTGTGATTGTTGATGACCGACACGTAAGCGCCCTTGGGGTTCGACAACCATGGAAATTGCTTTGGGACCCTAGAAGGGTGGGTAATAGTCCAAAACGGGCCTGAATCGCCAAACATGTGAGTGTTGATGACCGACACGTAAACACACCCCTGGTTCAATCGTGCAAATCACCCGGGACCCAAAAGCGGCGAGTGATAATACACGAAAGGGCTGTAATCGCCAAAATTGCGTAGTCTTGACGACCAAGACATAAGCACACCTTGGGGTTCGACAACCATGGAAATCGCTTGGGACCCCAAAACGGTGAGTAATAGTCCATGAACGGGTCAATCGCCAAAACTATGAGTGTTGATGACCGACACGTAAACGCACACCGGGATTCCTTAATCATGGAAATCACTATAGGACCCCAAAACTGTGAGTAATAGTCCACGAAACCGGCCAGAATCGACCAAAACTGTGAGTGTTGATGACCGACAGGTAAGCACACCTTGGGGTTTGACAACCATGGAAATCACTTTGGCACCCCAAAATGGTGAGTAATAGTCCACGAAACGGGTCAGAATCGGCCAAAACTGTGAGTGTTGATGACCGTCACGTAAACGCACACCGGGATTCCTAAATCGTGGAAATCACTACAGGGCCCCAAAACTATGAGTAATAGTCCACGAAACCGGCCAGAATCGACCAAAACTGTGAGTGTTGATGACCGACAGGTAAGCACACCTTGGGTTGCTACAACAATGGAAATCACTTTGGACCCCAAAACGGTGAGTAATAGTCCACTAAACGGGTCGAATCGCCAAAACAAAGAGTGTTGATGACCGACACGTAAACGCAACACGGGTTCGTTAATCATAGAAATCACCTAGGACCCCAAAACAGTGAGTAATAGTTCATAAACGGGCTAGAATCGCCATAACAAAGAGGGTTGATGACCAACACGTAAGCGCACCTTGGGGTTTCTCATCTATGGAAATTGCCGACCCCAAAACGGTGATTAATAGTCAACTAAACGGGCCAAAATCGCCAAAACTGTGAGTGTTCATGACCGACACATAAACGCACCTAATGATCGCTGATCAGTGGAAATCACCCGACCACAAAATAGTGAGTAATAGTCAATGAAATGGGCCGAATCGCCAAATCTGTGAATGTTGATGACCAACGTAAGCGCACCTTGGGGTTAACAACAATGGAAATCTCTTCGGGACCCCAGAACGGTGAGTAATAGTCCACGAAACGGCTCAGAATCAACAAAAACCGCGAGTGTTGATGACCGACACGTGAACGCACCCCAGGATTCGTTAATCGTGGAAATAATTTCGGGACCCCAAAACAGTGAGTAATAGTCCACGAACGGGCCGAATCGGGTAAAACTGTGAGTGTTGATGACCGACACGTAAACGCACTTCGGGTTCGTTAATCGTGGAAATCACCCGGACCCCAAAATAGTGAGTAATAGTCCACGAACGGGCCATAATCGCCAAAACTGTGATTGTTGATGATCGACACGTAAGCGCCCTTGGGTTCGACAACCATGGAAATTGCTTTGGGACCCCAGAAGGGTGGGTAATAGTCCAAAAAACGGGCCTGAATCGCCAAACATGTGAGTGTTGATGACCGACACGTAAACACACCCGGTTCATTAATCGGCAAATCACCCGACCCAAAAGCGCGAGTGAGTAATAATACACGAAAGGGCTGTAATCGGCCAAAACTATGAGTCTTGACGACCAAGACATAAGCACACCTTGGGGTTCGACAACCATGGACATCGCTTTGGGACCCCAAAATGGTGAGTAATAGTCCACGAAACGGGTCAGAATCGGCCAAAACTGTTAGTGTTGATGATCGACACGTAAACGCACACCGGGATTCCTTAATCATGGAAATCACTACATGACCCCAAAACTGTGAGTAATAGTCCACGAAACCAGCCAGAATCAACCAAAACTGTGAGTGTTGATAACCGACACGTAAACGCACACCGGGAAAATTCCTTAATCATGGAAATCACTACAGGACCTCAAGACTGTGAGTAATAGTCCATGAAACCGGCCAGAATCGACCAAAACTGTTAGTGTTGATCACCAACAGGTAAGCACACCTTGGGGTTCGACAACCATGGAAATAACTTTGGGACCCCAAAACGGTGAGTAATAGTCCATGAACGGGTCAAATCGCCAAAACAAGGAGTGTTGATGACCGACACGTAAACGCACAACGGGTTCGTTAATCATGGAAATCAACCGGGACCCCAAAACAGTGAGTAATAGTTCATTAAACGGGCTAGAATCGCCAAAACTCGTGAGTGTTGATGACCAACACGTAAGCGCACCTTGGGGTTCACATCAATGGAAGGAGCTTTGGGACCCCAAAACGGTGGTAATAGTCCACTAAACGGGCCAAAATCGCCAAAACTGTGGAGTGTTGATGACCGACACATAAACGCACTCCGGGATCATTGATTGTGGAAATCACTCCGGGACCACAAAACAGTGAGTAATAGTCAACGAAACGGGCTAGAATCGCCAAATATGTGAATATTGATGACCGCACGTAAGCGCAACTTGGGGTTTAACAAATATGGAAATCTCTTCGAGACCCCAGAACGGTGAGTAATAGTCCACGAAACGGGATAATCGACAAAACCGCGAGTGTTGATGATCGACACGTAAACGCACCGAGGTTCGTTAATCATGGAAATAACTTTGGGACCCCAAAACAGTGAGTAATAGTCCACGAAACGGGCCAAAAATCGGCCAAAACTGTGAGTGTTGATGAACGACACGTAAGCGCACCTTGGGGTTCGACAACAATGGAAATTTCTTTGGGACCCTAGAACGGTGGGTAATAGTCCATGAAACGGGCCTGAATCGGCCAAACATGTGAGTGTTGATGATCGACACGTAAACACAACCCGGGGTTCGTTAATCGTGGAAATCACTCCGAGACCCAAAAGCGCAAGTGATAATACACTAAACGAGCTATAATCCGCCAAAATCATGAGTGTTGACGACCAAGACATAAGCACACCTTGGGGTTCGACAACCATGGAAATCGCTTTGGACACCAAAACGGTGAGTAATAGTCCACGAAACGGGTGAGAATCGCCAAAACTATGAGTGTTGATGACCGACACGTAAACGCACATCGATTCCTTAATCATGGAAATCACTACGACCCCAAAACTGTGAGTAATAGTCCACGAAACCGCCGAAATCGACCAAAACTGTGAGTGTTGATGACCGATGTAAGCACACATTAGGGTTTGACAACCATGGAAATCACTTTGGGACCCCAAAACGGTGAGTAATAGTCAACTAAATGGGTCGAATCGCCAAAACAGTGAGTGTTGACGACCAACACGTAAACGCACAATGGGGTTCATTAATCATAGAAATCACTCCGAGACCCCAAAACAGTGAGTAATAGTTCAGAAAACGGGCCAGAATCATCCATAACTGTGAGTGTTGATGACCAACACGTAAGCGCACCTTGGGGTTTCACATCTATGGAAAGCGCTTTGCGACCCCAAAACGGTGAGTAATAGTCCACGAAACGGGCCAGAATCGTCCAAAAATTTTGAGTGTTCATGACCGACACATAAACGCACCTAATGTTCGCTGATTGTGGAAATCACCCGGACCACAAAACATAGTGAGTAATAGTCAACGAAACGGGCCGAATCGCCAAATCTGTGAATGTTGATGACCACACGATATGCGCACTTTGGGGTTGAACAACTATGGAAATCTCTTCGACCCGAGAACCGTGAGTAATAGTCCACTAAACGGCTCGAATCGACAAAAACCGCGAGTGTTAATGACCGACACGTAAACGCACCCCAGGGTTCGTTAATCATGGAATTAACTTCGGGACCCCAAATCAGTGAGTAATAGTCCACGAAACGGCCAGAATCGGGCAAAACTGTTAGTGTTGATGACCGACACGTAAACGCACCCCGGGGTTCGTTAATCTGGAAATCACTCCGGGACCCCAAAATAGTGACTAATAGTCCACGAAACGGGCCATAATCGGCCAAACTGTGAGTGTTGATGACCGACACGTAAGCGCACCTTGGGGTTCGACAACCATGGAAATTGCTTTGGGACCATAGAACGGTGAGTAATAGTCCACGAAACGGGCCTGAATCAGCCAAACATGTGAGTGTTGATGACCGACACGTAAACACACCCTGGGGTTCGTTAATCGTGGAAATCACTCCGGGACCCAAAAGTGGCGAGTGATAATACACGAAATGGGCTATAATCGCCAAAATCATGAGTCTTGACGACCAAGACATAAGCACACTTGGGGTTCGACAACCATGGAAATCGCTTGGGACCCCAAAACGGTGAGTAATAGTCCACGAAACGGGTAAGAATCGGCCAAAACTATGAGTGTTGATGACCGACACGTAAACGCACACCAGGATTCCTTAATCATGGAAATCACTACAGGACCCCAAAACTGTGAGTAATAGTCCACTAAACCGCCGTAATCGACCAAAACTGTGAGTGTTGATGACCGACAGGTAAGCACACCTTGGGGTTCGACAACCATGGAAATCACTTTGGGACCCCAAAACGGTGAGTAATAGTCCACGAAACGGGTCAATCATCCAAAACAGTGAGTGTTGATGACCGACACGTAAACGCACAACGGGGTTCGTTAATCATAGAAATCACCCGGACCCCAAAATAGTGAGTAATAGTTCATAAACGGGCAGAATCGCCATAACTGTGAGTGTTGATGACCAACACGTAAGCGCACCTTGGGGTTTCACATCATGGAAATCGCTTTGGACCCCAAACGGTGAGTAATAGTCCACGAAACGGGCCAAAATCGCCAAAACTTTGAGTGTTCATCACCTACACATAAACGCACCAATGTTCGCTGATCGTGGAAATCACTTCGACCACAAAAACAGTGAGTAATAGTCAATGAAACGGGCCAGAATCGCCAAATCTGTGAATGTTGATGACCGCCACGTAAGCGCACCTTTGGGGTTTAACAACTATGGAAATCTCTTCGGGACCCCAGAACGGTGAGTAATAGTCCACGAAACGGCTCAGAATCGACAAAAACCGCGAGTGTTGATGACCGACACGTAAACGCACCCCAGGGTTCGTTAATGATGGAATTAACTTTGGGACCCCAAATCAGTGAGTAATAGTCCACGAAACGGGTCAGAATCGGCAAAAACTGTTAGTGTTGATGACCGACACGTAAACGCACACCAGGATTCCATAATCATGGAAATCACCCGGACCCCAAAACCGTGAGTAATAGTCCATGAAACCGCCGATAATCGCCAAAACTGTGAGTGTTGATGACCGACACGTAAGCACACCTTGGGGTTCGACAACCATGGAAATGACTTTGGGACCCCAAACGGTGAGTAATAGTCCACGAACGGGTCGAATCGCCAAAATGTAGTGTTGATGACCAACACGTAAACGCACAATGGGGTTCGTTAATCATGGAAATCACCCAGACCC